>CAJUYH010008780.1:0-14862 GCA_910591685.1 Galerucella tenella
ATATTATCCTTGTTATACTTGTGTAAATCGAATCTATATATAAATCTTTGATAAACCTATAATAAAACATTCAGAAAACAACTATGAAATCATTTAAAAAATACTTTTAGAGGCGAAAACAAACATATTAACAACCCAATTATATTTATATGATCTTATTTCAACAATTCCCAAAGGATTACGGCTCCTTAACATCCTGATTGCATTTCATATACTGCTTATTAACTATCAACTTTGGACCTAAAACTAATTTAGAAGCATATCTAATACAGCCCACCTCTTCATCTTCCAATTGATAAATCTTGTTATTTTCCGGCATAACATCATCTAATATTCGAAGTTCTCTTCTCGTAAAAACCCAATCTAGAGATTTTCTAATACCGATCATCACCACCAACATCAAAGGAAACAATATGGACGTCTGGCTGAAAGATTTGATCATCCAAAGGCAAATTAAACAAGTAAGTTGGATGATTGTGAAGAGATGTACTTTCTTTATAGGTACCTGTAATAAACAATATAATTAAAAGTTTTTATGTTATCATTTTTTTTTGTTGAGATAACTCACTTGTCTTAAGAACATAAAATCTGGTTGGTATTTATTGGGCATCAGCATAATACGAATCCTATCGAAAAATTGTAGTCCTTTTAAAGAAGCGATACCCATATACAAAAACACTCCAAATAAAACAGGCATTGGTATATGTCCAAGCATAGGTGTTAGAAAAACTGATAAACCAATGGATAAAAATATCAATATATGAGTTACTCTTTGCTCTCGTACACCTAAAAATTGAGGCTTATCTCCTGGTGCTGCACATTCCGATTCCAGTTTTAAAGAGTGGACGTGCGTTATGGAAAGAACAGTTGCCGCTACGAACCATGGGAGACCCATAATCGAACATATTTCGATGAGAATTGATAGGATGAATAGATCTAAGTGGTAACCACAACCTAGAAGGTAATTTTAGTAAAAAAAAGTATATAAATCGTATTCAGAGTAATTAGCTAAGTACCTAGAAGTATAGAAGTGTGTAGATTAATATAAAAAAAAGTTTACCAGTCTACCGATTTCCCAAATTATAAAAAAAAATAAAAAACTTTTTTTTTTAATTCTTTAATATTTCACGCTGGGAGGAAGGTGGAGAAGAATAAAAAATATCTCCCTGTAGGGGAAGTGTTTTGCAATAAAAAAGGTCTATTGCGTTTTTATCGTCCGATCAATGGTTTGACCGGAAAAAATTCGGTAAACTAAGCATGCACGGCGAGAGACCTTTCTGAATTGCGGAAAAAAATTTAAATATTTAATCAGAATCTTTTTTCAATCTTTGGTAAAAGTTAAAGTTGTAAATAATAAATAAAAGGTAATAAATTAATTTTATATATTTTTATTGGAAAAAGGTACGGGGATAACTGTAGAAGTCAAGTTGAAGTGGCAAACTTATTTAATCACAGGTATCCCGAATTGCCTATTATTTCACAAAGTACTGTGTCTAAAATTCATGCACAATTAAGAGAACTTGGACATGTCAAACTATTGAAAAGAAAACCACACTTCGTTGAAGATGATGTGAAAGTGGATATTTTGTTAAGTGTCGAAGAGAATCCAACTTCAAGTACACGTCAAATTGCCCGTGAAAATAATGTTAGTCATACAACTGTTCTAAGATGTCTTCATAAAGAAAAACTTTATCTCTACAAATTAACTTTTGTGCAGAGTTAACAGAAGACGATCCAGATCGTAGAATGGATTTCTGCGAAAGATTGATGAATAAGCTGAACAGAAATGAGATAGCTCTTGGTACCATTCTTTTTTCTGACGAATCAACAATCACATTGAATGGAGAGGTGACCCGACAGAACTGTAGATATTGGTCAGCAGAGAATCCTAATTGGATGCGTGAGACATATACTCAGTACCCTCAAAAGGTGAACGTTTGGGCCGGTATCATAGGCGGCCATATTTATTGGTCCTATATTTATAGATGGAAATTTGACAGCTGGAAAATATTTAAATATGCTTAGAAATGAAGTTATTTCTGCGTTGGCAAACTTATATCCCAACGCAATAGATCCTAGCTTACCGAATGAAAAAATTGGTTCCAGCAATGCTTTAATGGTGAGAACTTATTTAGATGAGATCTTCCCCAATAAATGGATTGGGCGAAGAGTGGCCAGCTAGATCGCCAGACCTTACGCCGTAAGATTTTTTTCTGTGGGGTTATCTCAAGAACAAAGTATATCCAACTAGCATTGTAGACCTCAAAGACAGGATAACTACAGAAATACGGAATATTTCACCTCAAACTTTAAACAAAGTTAAGGAGGAGTTCTATAGGAGACTGTGCTATTGCCAACAACTAGGTGGAAAACATTTTGAGCATTTATTTTAATGTATTAAAATCAAATACATCAGGTATCTTATTTATGTGTTTAATAACTGTAAACATTAAAATTTCACCCTGAATCATTCATAATTGACCATAAATTATTTAGTTTGTTGGAATCGGTTCATTAAGAGGATTTCAAAAATATGCAAATATACAGGGTGTTTCATTAAAAAAACAACACCGACTATGGCATACTTCCGTGAATCATCCTGTACATTTACATTTATGTTTACATAACGCACAACTCAATTCAAAAGTTGACATGTCTCGACATTATAACTGTACCATAGTTTATAATGTACTCCGCCGCGCTTCAGAAAATAGAGTCGCGAGAATGCGGAACACACACTTAGTTTACCGAATTTTTTCCGAAGAAACCATTGCTCGGACGAAAGAAACGCAAGAAACCTTTTTTGTTGCAAAATATTCTCCCTACACGGTGGTATTTTTTATTTTTCTCTACCTTTCTCCCATCACGAAATATTAACAAATTTCGAAAAAAGAAAGTTTTGTGATTTTTTTTTCTAATTTGGAAAATCGATGGACTGGTAAACTTTTTTTTATATTAATCTACATACTTTAAGGAACTTATGAAAAAAAAAATCAGCCGTATTGCTAATTACTTGTAGCTGTTACCCTTATCGTCTGGCCAATCACGATTTAAAAAAAGAATACGACAGAATGGTTGTTCCATGTCAACTCTTATGTAGCTAACTTCTCTTTTAGTGTAAGTACGTCACAGCATAAATGGCAGACTACTGAATATAAAATGTTTCAGTATAACAAACCTTTTTTAAGTTTGAATTCTTTCCTGTTAACAATGACTGCAGTTATTTGTTGATCCATGAATATTAGGATTGTACCTAGAAGAGCTGGTGGTATTGCTACGAATACGGTGTATATAGGATTGTCGTTGAAAGGGTATATCATCCAGCCTCTTCCTGGAAGGGTGGGTTTGAATTCATGAGGAACTTCGAGTTTTGGAGTGGGAATGCCTGTGTAGTAATCCAAAAAAGTCATGGAGCATATTGCTATTATTACAGCGAAATCGCTTATAAATTGACGTACCTAAAAGAAAATTTATTCCGTGAAGTTACGTTTATTTGGTATAGAATTCTGTGCTGTACTTACTTTGGAGGGAAAGTAGAGAGCGTTTTTAAAGTCTTTCAATTGTATTGAAATAAAGAAAGTACCGAGAAATAATAAAACTGACATTAGGAATATATCCGGAGCGTATGGTGGAATGAAGCATCCTTCAGATAGCGTCCCATTCAATTGCTGTTAACATAAAAGTTTATGGTCTTAAAAAAATGTGTGGATAATATTTTTTATTACGTACCTGACACAATGTTTGATTGACCGTAGCGGAGCTCGAAAAATTTGGCATCGTTTTTGGCAATGTATCGTTCCAAGTGCAAGAGCATTCTAGGTTTATATTATTTACATCTATGGTGATGGGGAATTTTTTTCCGATCGCCCATACATTTTCAACAGCCTGTAATTTTATAAACACAGTTTTTAATTTTGTAAAGGAGAGTATCACAAAGTAGAATAACTGCTTCCAGAATTGGTTCTAAAGAACAGCAAACTATTTGGGTTTGAACAACCCCGAAGCAGCAACTCTTTCAGCAGAAGATGGAGTGAATATGACTAGGCTGAAGCGCCATGGCGGATAGAAGGGTACCACACTTGCTGAAGGATATTTAGAGAGCATATCCTCAAAAAAATGAGATTTCAAAGATGTTGGCAGGCTCTTCCTTACAGAAACTAGAGACCAAGGCAATTATATAATAAGTAATTCATTATGTAGATGGTATAAAAACACAATAGTGTACCTACTGATATGACATAATAGTATATTATACACCAAAGGTGGTGAAGACTATTATTATTGGCCTAGCACCAAGATTACTTCGCGAGCGGCTTTGCCTCGAGCGGAATAAGGTGCGAGGTTTATAAATGTTTTCAACACCATGGTGTATATACAATTTTTTCCACTACTATAAGTTCATTTAAAAACCAGGAGAAGTAATTTGAAAAGCCTTACTCACACCACTAAAAGTTACTAGATTAGTTACTAAAGGGTGTGTTCCGAAAACGTAGTCAACAGTCGTGTTCCAAATATATTAAATATGCCTTGATAGCAAAGACATTAGTCTTAAGTCGATTTCTCCTCTGATCTGCAGTATATTTTTCAGATGTACCTACGCATTAAACAAAATGTAAGACTTTTTCCAGTTTCGTTTCTTATTCAAACCTAAGAAGATTCAGATTCACATCGACAACAAACAAATTATGGTCATTGTTGATGGTGGAGAATTACAGATAGTCAAGTTACTTTAATTATATTTATTACAATTAAATTGAAAAGAATAACAATACTACAAAATTAATAGCATTGTAGAGCAATATGCAGTATTAATTTAAACATTTCCAACAGTTATCTTTATGTTGCCGGATTAAGTGTAATAAACCACTTTTCAAATACTTCTGAGATACCTGCTTCCTTCTTTTTAACTTCAAAAACCAATAATGTATTTTCTACCAAACCCATTCTTTTCTATATTGTTTTATATCTTCCATGGCATGTTCTTCCGATGAACTTTGACGATTTCTTCCCAAATATGTATATAAGAAATAAATAGTACCTACATTTGACTCGTCAAAAGGTGACACAGATAAATTTAATTTGTTTCAAGAAAGTCTGAACGTTTCTTTGAAGCTTACAGAATTTTGTCCAACACAGATCTCATTTTTGTTCTTCGAACGACATTTTTTATTCACTCATCACAATTTTTCAAAAGTCCCGGTATTCCACCAATATTTTCTGCACTATATAATGTTCCTCTACTTCAGTATTCCCTTAATACTCGCTAAACCGACTTTACGTTTAAAAAAAAATGTAAAGTAATAATGTACCCACTGCTTCAGAATATTTTTGGTTTTTCATCCAATATTTATTTATTTATCTGTCAGAACTATCAAAAATGAAAACTATCAGCTGATGTCAATATTAAAAAGTGTTGTGTGAAACTGGGCTGAATCTGACCAATCAGAGGTCTACAGAATTGCCAACTTAAATTCAAATCACTCCTCCTGGTTTTTAAATGAGGTAGAAGCAATAATTGTCAACTTCACAGCTAGTAGTGGGAAAACAAAATAATGTATAGTTTGGCAAGTTTATCTGTAGCTACGGGGCGTCGGTAAGAGGGGAGGAAAAACATGGCGTATATCTGTCAAACGTACAAATGGCGTACGGTACCTATTTTACCAAGTAAAACTGAAATTACAAAGGTAACTGACAATAGAAACGCCACTGGATAAATCAATATCAGTCAATTGACGAAGTGAGAGGGAAGAACATACGCACGCGCTTGCCAATAAGAAGTCACCTGGTCGATAAAAATCACCAATTATGTAATCGGAGGGTGTGGTCATTATGGTTTTCGTACAACGTTGCCAGAGCTTTGAGAATCCCATAACAAGTTTGGAAAAGTGTTCTCTTTTAATATTCATAAATTGGAAAATAATGTTAATAGAATAAATCCAACGAAACAAGCACATTATAAAATGAACGTTCAATCATATTTTTAATATTGTTAATAATAAAAAGACCCATTTATAATTATTATCACTACATAATCAGTTCTTCTATTTTTTCATAGTTAAACATGGCAATGTCGAATGTTTCGACTGCATTCCTTTCACGGTTTCAGATAAACTTGCCAAAGTATACTGGTATGACATAAAAAGTATTACTAACCTTGTATATAAAAATAAAAGCAATCAACGTAGCGAAATTTTCTTCGGTAAATCTAGTAATGTAGCAAACGAAAGCGCTAGCATCGATTGCAACCAATATCATCAAAATAATCGATATCCATGTCCCAATCCAAAATCTGAACGACATATAATCCCATCCCATAGTTTTACAAAAATCAAAAACAATCGTTTCGAACACTAATACTGGTCCAGTAGATCCTAAAATAGACAAAGGTTGTCCGGAAAACAGACCGTATCCAATTCCACAGACGAATCCCGATACCAACGACTCCATTGCTGCCATATTTTTACCAGTCGCTTCCGACAACAACCCTCCAAACGTTATTATCGGCGAAAGACAAGCGAAATAAAGAAATATCCAAGAAGCTATACATTGAGTGGAAAAAGCGTCTTTAAAATCGGACCAATAAAACGGAGTCTTTCTTTTAATATCGTTAATTAAACCTCCGAATAACATTCCGGTTCTAGCTAAGCCGGCTTCGGCTCTTTGCTTTTGTTCTTCTTCTTCTTCGTCTATTTCTTCGATCATTTTTTCTGGTGGTCGTTTTCTAGCGTCTTGTGAAGGTATAGCTGCTGGAGGTTCTATTCGTATAGCTGGATCCCATTCTCCGGGTGGTAATACTGTTACTGCATCGAGAAATTCGTCTATACCTGCTAGTAAATGACTTCTGTTACGGGCTCGGTAGGCTACCTCGTGGAACACTTCGTCTGACATTAGTGTTGCCATAGCTCGACCGATTTCATGGTAACCTGAAAAATGTTGTATACATCTCGTTATTTTAGGATAATAGGAGTTCAATCTAAGATCAGTGTGGCCAACAAAAACTGGTTTTTTCTGGCAAGAATGACAGTTAAGGTCTACCATTCAAAACATAAGATTTTTGCATGTTTTTTATCATTGCTTTATTAAAATAATGAATACACCCCCGAAGCGTATATTTTGAAATTTAAAATTACTTTATAGCTAAATACTCCACATATCGGTGGCCAATAATCCTAGGAACTTTTGGCAAGTCACCATTTCATTTCTGTTATTCTGTCACTAGTTATGTCAAATGTCAGTTATATTTATTTTTGTTGATATTCGTTTAATTGTGTATGTCCATTTTCGATTAGATTTTCGTAGCATTTCTAGTTAGTTGTTCTTCTAATTACTTTTTCCACTGACATCTGACATCTGACAGATAACGTGACATACCAAGAGTTCCTAGAGTTATTGGCCACCGATATGTTGAGTATTCAGCTAAAAAGACATTTTAAATTTCAAAATATACGCTTCGGGGGTGTATTCATTATTTCAATAAAGCAATATAGATGTTCGCAATGGTAAAAAGCATGCAAAAATCTTATGTTTTGAATGGTAGACCTTAACTGTCATTCTTGTCATAAAAAAACACTTTCTGTTGGCCATACTGACCTTAGACTGAACTCCTCTATTAATAGTACTTACTAGAAGTGGTTGATGAAGGTCCAAGTAAAATGAATAGAAACCTAGTTGGTACTGGAACTTCTGTTAAATCTCCCAAAATTGTCGCTGTGTTAAGTCTTACGAAAGCTGATAGAGTTTTTTCTAAAAATCCAACTTCCCCTACTAGGATGTTACTCGCCTCTGCGCCTATTGGTATCTTTCTCATAAAGGCTAGGTTGTGTTGTACTTCTGATAGATCTCCGGAACTGTGGTTTCTATTTATGGATACGTAGCTGGCACTTTTCTTCATGGAGGGTTTTTCTGAACCAAGTAATTAGTCGATTAAAATCTAATAAATTATTTCCAGCAATGATTGTAGAGTAAAAAAATGTTTGTCATGCAAAAATAAGATTTAAATCGAGTAAAACAATGAAGTTTGTTAATAAAATATAAAAACCAAACAGAAACTTAAACCATAGTTGCAAACGGAACAAAATATTTTAATTATTTGGAATCTTTACCCTGTCCGGGAACGGCTAAAAATTTTCCACCTTCTTTTGTAGAAGAAGAATGTTCCCTAAAATGCTCATCAACTGAAATTTAGAGAAAAAGTTTCCTATAACAACATTTAGAGCAGAAAATATGAATAAGAGCCAATTAAATTATATTTTGACGCTATCTTCTTTCAACCAACTAACTGTCTCCTCTCTGCCCAGATTTTTACACAAGTGAAATACGCTTTTAAATAATTTACAGTATCCAGACATCTTCCAGTTTAATTTTTAAAATTTATAGCACCTTTTTGCATCTAAATATTAGTAAATATTCCTTTTGATTACTTACTTTTTGAAGAAGAATAATTCTTCGTTTCATGAAAAGACCTTATAAAAGGCAACGTATGATTCTTTGTCTGATGTTGATGCCTGCGTCTCTTCATCAAAGCTTCCTTCACCTTCCCTTTCTTATCAAAAGGTAAACTGTTATTATTTATCATATTATCTAACACCAAATCAGCAGTTTGCTCGATCGACTTAGCCTCCATATCCAAAATAACGGTTCCGTTCAGCAACAAACTTCTTAATTCGAATAAGGAATGCAAGGATAATGTAGCTACGTGTGGTTTAGACCATCTGTTACCACCTTCTTCGACATCTTCTTCAAATTTGATCCATCTAGCTGTTTCTTTCCATTCCAAATCGTCCCCGTCTCCGACCAGTTCTTCCATTTCGGAAAATAGAGGGTGGATTTCATGTTTGTCATCTTTTGCATCTTCTCCAAGAATAAACTGCACTCTTTGCGAAGGAGGAGTGCCTGAAAATTAAAAAGGATTAAAAATATAGCAGTAACAAATTGTAAGAGTGATTAAATTCAATCCTACAACTACTACACCGTAAAAAAGGAATATAGATAATGTAAAAAGTATGTTCTGTATCTGTAGAGTAGAGAGAGTGAGTTTAGGGCCATATTTGACTCATTGCATGTCCTCCCGAGGAGTTGTTCGTAGGACATGATTCTTCTTGTTCACACATATCCTGCATGGAAGTGTGTCTACTAGCCCCATTAATGGAGGTGCTTCCTTAGTTGAGCGCCAACTTCCCAGGGTGATCTTGACAAAACTGTATCCCTTGATTTCATCCCATCTCTTCATGGATTGAGCATGGCTGTTATGATCGGATAATTCCGTCATGCCGTAGATGTCGCTGCAGGGGTACTAAAAGTCAGTCCTGCTAAATAATCGGGACGTCAGAGCAAGAGTATATAACAACAGGTAATAAAAATATAGATAAATAAAGGAAAAATAGAAGAAGAATATGTAAAAGTGATTAGGTCAATGGAAATGATGATTCAATAAACAAAATTCTAATAGCAAACGCCAAAGTCTTCTCCATGCTATACAATACAAGAAAATGAATTTGGTAAAGAAGAATACAAAATGTAAAACTCGATGATGAAGAAGATATCACTGTTAATCATTTAAAATTTATTTAAAAAAAAACCAGCGGGCTGTAAATTATTATTTTTTATTTTGTGAGAGGTGGAAATTTTTCAAAATTAAAAGATTGACAGTTCCAAACAGATGATTGTGCAATGACAGATACAAAAAATCAAGCAAAAACATGATCAAAACACATTTTTATACGGGAGATGGCACTACATCCAAAAATATGGACACAAATAAAATTTAATAATATAAAAGTACCCCCGTATAAAATTGTTTAAAAATCTTACACATTTGGGGATCTTCACTTATACTTAGTCCTCTTCTTCTTGATATTATTGAACCTAAAAATTGGATAAAACAAAATAAGGAAATAACTGCCTTATTTCAAATATACAGAGTAGCAAAAAAGATATTAGGGGGGTTCAAAATAATTCGACATTTTAGGGTACCCCTGTATAAAGAATATCATAGATACGTCTTTACTGATTTTTTTCTATTTACAAGGACAGCTCAAAATTCCCAAAAGCTCAAAACCGGAACTGAGTCTTTTCAGACGTAGTTTACGAAAATGCCCCAATTTTTCCAAGGTCTGAGGTTTAAAAGTTTATTTTTTTCAATCTTCACTTTCTGGTACCCCTGTATACCAATTATCTGATTTTTTCTATATACTTATACTTATATATTATTATGGACTATAAACTATATGCGCGATTATAGCCTAACCTAACCTCACTTTTTGAATTCTCAAATTTTCAAAATTAAATCTAAGCCTCTCTATAGTTTTTGGTACGAACACCTTGGACGCTCTGTATACGAATTATTCACAATTCTTCAAATTTTATAAGTAAGTGTCGATTTAAAAGTCAACTATAGATTCAACATAATTCCATATTTATCCCTTTTGGCCTCTTATAATCCTGTTGGTCGTAGTTTAAGTAAGAGCTGCTAGAATTTTTAAATTTGATTCGTCCAAATTTTTATTGCCTAAAAAAGACTGCTAGTGTTTTTGAGATTTTCTACTCGACATTGTATGTATAATCTTTTTTAAATCGGTCTGTAGGTGATAATGACAACATAATTACATGTTAAAACATTCTTATTAGTAAGTATTAAATATAAAAATGTGTCATTACAAAATATATCCATTTTACCAGTTGTTTCTGGTATACACTGGACCGTTCTTGAAATTCTGTAAACATTGTGTCGATAAAAATAAGAACCGAAAGTGGTATTTTTGTCATAAAATTTTATACACTATCTTAATTTCTACACGAAAAAAATGTTTTTGCAAACAATTTTATAAAATAAAAAAAGTGCAAAAATTTTTTGGTTTATACCTACAACATGCTTTTATAGCTAAATTATCTAACTATAACTACAACGTAAATAAGTGTAAAAAATAAAATAAATCGACCAGTAACACCAAACGAACTTACTAGGGCGGCTTTCTTGGGGCCCAGTAATACCATTTCCTTCAGGACTCTTATGACGATGATGATGGCGTCGGTGTGAATGACGACGCTCGACGGGTACATGTACGCCAATAAATACGCTGTGCGCGCGATGACCTGGCAGACAAAGTCAAAATTTCTGACTATTAATAGGTGGTTTATTTGCAACTCTGAATAATAATGTATATTGTACCTATATTGAAAGCATTGTAATATTTCCGCGAAATATTTTTATACGTTGAATTAAGGTTAAGGACAAAATATACTGTTTTACTCGAAATTAAATTACTTTTTTTCCACTTCTACACTAATGTTTACAATTTACAACTATCAAGTAAACAAATAATAAAACTATTAGCATTTTTATCTCCAATCACGTGGGGTTCATAAACTATTTCTTTGATAAGAACTATTTGCATGTGCTTACTAAGAAAACAGTTATTATCTGGTCTTTCAGCACACTTCTAAATAATGCCGTACGCAGCTCTTCAGTCAATGTTCGCAGTCACGTTTGAATCCATGTTGTGGACGCTTATCATCATTGGGTGCCGTTTCCTTACACTTTTCTATCTAGAATCTAGAACATAACCTAGCTTTCTGATAATATTTCTCCAGGTCTACCAAAAATAAACACATCGTAACCTAACCCAACATTTTGACAGTATCCAAAATCTCCTGAAGGCATTTTGGTTAATAATTTGCCAAATAATAATGCACCAAGGAACACTAGTTGATTTTGTAGGTCACATGCGTAAAATGGACTGCTCAATTTATGAGAACTGTATTGTACATAGCCTTCTTTATCTCCGATTGTACAACTGAGCACAAAGTAGTCAAGTGCAAAGTGTAACACTATGTTGTATGACACTTTTGTGCAGACACCTTTCTGTGTGTCATGGGTGTTGAAACCAAAGAGGGTCCAATGATGACACTGACACTCTAGCTACTATACTTCTCTTGCAGATGGCGGCACGCACTATAGTGGCGCAGTGTCGTATGGTAGATAGTATTATCATTAGTAATTGATTAGATCACTCATAAATAACCTTATCACTAGTTTCTAGTATTATTTAAATTAAGTAAATACATTTTATCTTAAAATGATTTTACCCACCTTCAAAATCTTTTTCATCGAGTGGGAGTTTAATTTTATGATCGGCGGCTGGATCTTTTGATGCCTCATCATATTCAAGTGGATCCATCTCAGTTCTGAAACAGAAAATGTTTTTAATTGAAAATATTTTGTTGTCAAGATGAAAATTTTAAGTAGCTTCGACCATTATATACTAGGATAGAAGCAAACAAAATTTGTTTTGGACCAGATTTCAACATTTTAATAGTAAGGTACTCAAATTGACTTCCAATGGTTCCCATACAATGATGCAATCGAGTTTCAAATAAGTTTCTAGCTGTGGCTCTTGCAGATTTATTGCTTTCGTAGTATAATCCTACGACTTCATTTCTATCTTGCAGAGTATACATTTTTTTTATAAAAAATTATAGGACGTTCTTTTATTCACCGGTAGATTCGACCAGCTGCGTTTTTATATTCATTGGTGGATTGTAGATTGAAGAAATGACGCGTTCATTTATTACTGTTGCATCAACCAAAATTTCAAACCACTCCACCGTTGTATCGAAATGGTGGATACATTTGGTGGTTTACAAAATGACAGCTTAACCTCAAAAAACCAACGATTTTTTGAAGCGGTCAAAGGAATGGACGAATTAATAGAAATAAATTGAAAATGTGGAAACAAGGTATTGACGGCGCTATTAACAGCGTCAGAAATTGAAAAAAATTCAAGTGGAACTATCAGATGAACTGCTACTCCGAGATCTAGAGGCTGACATAACTACAACCATTTTCAAAGTATCTTCATTCATTTCGTAAATTTTTGTTTATAACAACAATCAACTTAAAAATAAATTGTCAGTGGTCAAATGATTTAAACAACAACTGCGTTTTTTTATGTGCCACTGATGACTCTAACATGTCGTTGCAGCGGAGACTGACGTCAATCAACCAATGGTGGATAAATGATGTAAAAAAACATTCCTTTTATTTAAAAAACTTTTTTCGAATTGAGTAGAGTAATGCTTGGTTTTATAAGCTCGGGTTACCCCTACCCCGAGAGTTAACCCTGTGACCGGTGGGTGATACAGCGTTTTATAAACCCTGCCCCACCATTTGGCTCGGGTTAACTCTCGAGTTAACGGTTGTCATGAGCAAAATGCTAAAATGTGAAGAAATGGAAGGTTATGTTAAAAACATGGATACCTATAATATATTATTTAAACAATATCATATTTGATATATATTTTCAATGTGGACATGGATGGAAGGAGAGATTTATTTGAAATTTTTGATGATTTCCCAATAGATGGTGAGGAAGACATCATTCAAATGGTTGAGGCACCTTGAGAACCTAGGGTTTTTAGAAAAAGAAATGCAGTCAGTACAGGAACTTCTTCTTATTTAATATTTACGGTTAAGTACACACTGACTAAATCTATACAATATTATAATGAAAGTGAAACTTTTATGAAATTGCTGGCATTAAAATTTCACTTGCTTGAATTGGAAGATATCACGTGCAGTATTTAACTTTTATGCTTACGGATTTCAGGAGTGAAACACCTACTTCAAAATACCAACAACTTGTATTGTAGTCGGTTGTGGGAGCCGTTCAAACCGAGACCAAGTCAGCTTTTTTAAGGTCCCAGCTGTTTTAAAGAATACATTTTTGGTGCCCAAGAATGAATTAAGTAAGAAGCGTAGAGAAATGTGATTAGCAGCAATCAATAGAGATGATTTAACAGAATCAAAAATCAAATATCAGGCTGTATGTAGCAGGTATTTTATTCAGTTTTGTTCAATAACAATATTTATAAAAACTAAGAAAAGTGATATATTCTAAATAAAAAATACTAATCAAATGAACAATATACTAAACACTAATAAAATATACTAAATTGAAGCAAAATATACTAATAAATTCGACTGAAAAGTCTTGAGCACTGTTTATGACTGAATAGACAATACAAAACTAACCTATCTGTCTAAATTGTTTGCCCTGCACGGCCATATTGGTCACGTGATCTGGATTGCCTAATATACCAGTGATATTTGCATCTTAACCCGAGAGTTAACCCTCGGGGTAACTCGAGATATTTAACTCTACTTTATAAAACCGGGCATTAGAGTCGCAGTAAAGGCATAGTTTACATTGGAATCATCCATAACTCCCAATAGTATGACGAACGAATCACTAGCAACTTGGAAAACACAGCGAGCAGCAAACAAAGGGAGCGACAGAGTTGATAAATCCAGCTTAAAGATGCAAGCGTCTATTCAAATTTACATTATAATTTAAACATCAATTTTCGGTATTAAAATACAACCGAAATGAAAATATTAAAACAAAGAACGTTAATTTGCTATTAACCTTGACGAATTAAACTTTTCTTATCAAATCCTTCGGTCAACAAGTAATTTGATGCAATTTTCTTCAATTTGCGAATTTCCTCATCCACAGTTTTAACTACGTCAACCTTGGATCGTCTGTCACAATTATTCGATTCGATCTTTTACTACTTCATAAATTTACTAGGAAGTGATCTTTTAAGAGGCAATAAAATAAATTATTTTGCGAATATTAATAATTATTAACGACCCATCGTTTTTTAATAATAATAATATTTATCGTTACATGTAGTCACATGTAACAGTCCATGGCATTTAACTACACATTAAATTTTTCCATTTTCTTTTTCGGTTTATATCTGTCATTTCTTCTTTTTAAAAATACTCGAAGTTTAGGATACTTAATTGAGACTTTAATAAAGCAGATTTTTCGTGAAAGTATTTATATATATATATATATA
>CAJUYH010008781.1:0-14861 GCA_910591685.1 Galerucella tenella
ATTTCTTGTATTATCTCTGAAATTCGAATGTAATATTCAATATTGGTAAATGAAAGTATATACATTTTTTTAATTTATTATTTCAATTCACTTACCATTTTTATTTATCGTCGCAGCAATGAACTGTTGCCTTCGACAGCTACTTTATAACTAATAGCGTCAAAACGATGTCGTGCCAATAACTCGGGACAGTATTTCAAAATATTGTCATGTTTTCTGTTAGATATAGTATACTCTCCATCGCATTCCGCCTGATCATTGTCTACCTCTCGTTCAAATGGATGCAAAGAAACGCATGTGACATTCCAATCAACATGCTTTGGTGCGCACATTTTCAAATTTCAATTTACATTCCAAGAATTTCGTAACAGTAGAAAATTCTACTATATTTCAATTCGTTTGTGAGAGAGAACAACAGCGATCGCAGAAAGAAATACGAGAAAGAGATACCGAAAGAGGCACATGACCGTTTAATGAACCCAATAATTTAATTCAACCACTCGTTTATTTGGATCGCAAATTTTTATAAATTAAAAAATTCATATTATGGTATTATTATTGAAATGATTCATACGATCAAACAACAATAGTGATGAAAAGTACCGGACAAGTCCACTTGCCTAAATTTTTTTTTTTAATATACTCAATATGTTTGAGAATATACTTGAGTAGGTGGTTTTGGGAAGTATTGGACAGGGACTTGGCTGTATTAATTGTTTGCTCTGCAATTTTCTGTTGGTACGCAGGAACAATTCTACTGCGTACTTTGGTTTATTGCTTAATTAATTAAAAGATGTTACACGAACTGAACAAAAGATAGAATATAATTGAAAAACAACCAAGAACGGCGAGAATTAAAATGATAGAAGAGAAGTGTGGATAATATTTGCGAAACAATAGTTGAATGAAAAAGAAATGTATATATATATATATATATATATATATCGTCGTTGCCGGCCACGCGGTCAACGACGCGTGAGCTTGAGTTTAACAATTTGTTAAATAAAATAATTATAATGCAAAAAATATTGGTTGAGCTGTACACAAGATAATGTTTAAAACAAAACAATTGAGAAGTTGATGGTGATACCTTAACGATCGTTGAGATATTCAATGAATTACGTACAAGTTTTTTTTGGCTTGCCCAAATGGCGTCACCACGCGGTTACAATTATGTCGAGCCTTTGAGTCTTACTGTCAAGTTTATATAATGTAAAATTCGTCGAGCAGTACAAAATTGAGACGCTGTTATGAGCGAGATTCACTGAGGTGAACAATAAATCATGAACTTCACTTGAGCACTATCAAACTCTTTACTTATTTAATAATTGAGACAAGCAAAAAATATGTCGCGTGCGCCTTTGATGACTATTCCACGTTGAATGAGGATGAGTGATGGGACGTGAACGCGGAAGCGAACTTGACCTATTCCACCGTCGTCATCTGGTGAGAAAGTAGGCCAAGTTCACGGTCAGCGCCCTGAGCCAATCAGCCGTGAGAATTAGCGCCGCCCTTAAGGCGCTACAGTCACATTTGCATAGGTGACGACCATCATCCGTGATGAGTCGTCACAATTGAGCGGCAACCATTGCAAAAGTGAGCAAATGACTATTGGTGCCCTCTTGACACCAGTTGAGCAGTCAATTAATTATCGACTGCTCCCAGTGAAAACTGAACAGACGGTGATGATAAAATCACGCGATCCCGTGGGCCGAAAATTGTGGGTAGTATTATGTGGGCCGTGCCAATCATTCAGCACGCCAATTTTATATGAATAAACACTTAATACTAATTACACAGTTTAATAATAATAATAATAATTGGATTGATTTTACCGAACAACTGAATGAAAGAGTACAAGAACAGTTGCTGATGCAATCAACTGACAAATTATTCGAATTGAGACTCAGCCGAGACCAGTAGTAAGTGCGTACGTTGTAAGTGCCGTTGCCAAGATGAGTGGGTCCAAGATCGGGCCGCGAGCATGCCGTGCCGAGTTCAGGCAAGTCCCTCCAGTCTTTCAATCGGCTAGTAATAGGGCTGCGCGCCGATGCGCATATAAGTTCCGTGTGTCCGAGAGAGACAGGGTAACGTTTGAGAGCAGACAACATCTCCCAAAAATGACGCTCATTCCCACACTCCAGTTGAACATTCGGTCGCTTATATTTGATTATACAATTGAACTTTCAACCACAGCCATCCTCGTCATAATTCAAACATGCTCCTGATGAAATCACAATATTTCACGTTTGCATGACAGCATCTGTATAATTGCCGAATTATGCTCGGACGCTCTGACATTTGATCATAGATAAAGATAATGCTTTCCTCTTAGTAATAAAATTATTCATTTATTCATAGCAGTTTCTGAGAAATATCATTATCAATAAAATTATAATACTCCAAATATACTCATGTTATAATGTTCATAGATATTATCAGAATAATATTAAGATTGAAAAGTAGAAAATGTAAATAATCATAAAACACAATCATATTATTTGTTGTACTACTCCTAGTATCTGAACTACTAAAAGCCTACTGATATTTTTTACCAATATGCATCAATTTTCAAAGCTGGTCTGTTCCAATATTAATAATCGTATGATCTACAATTTTAACCTAATTTTCTGATAACACTTACCGTTTACAAGCAAAATGGAAGAAACTGATATTTTTTCCATTTCACCTTGAATAAATTCTATTTGCAGACATTGGATCGATAAAGACTTCAGACATATTATTTCAAATGATTTTCCAAGATCTTCATTAAAATTTAGTTTCTACGAAATTTATTGAAGCCGTTCCCTATTTTCGAAACGATTTTCACCCCATTAAAATAGATAGCGTTTGAATCGTAATTCAGCAATGCGTGTATGCATGCAACGCTATCTGTCTTCATCAAGTTGCCTACTTTAAGTGTGTGCGTTATTCTCGCTAGCCTACACTGTGTATTAGATGTATAAACGCTACATAGCATGATCTTCCCTTCTCCCAACTTTGTATTTTTTCTCTCTCTCGTAGAACGAAATGCGCAAGATGTGACTATTAAAATTTCAATAACCATTCTCAACTAATTATCAAGGTGGCACTAGAGAAACTTCACTTCAACAATGCTTCTGCAAGATAACCAATTTTCTGGCTCTGAAGCGTTAGAGACTCCATCGACTTTAAATTTAGAAATAATGATTAAAGAACCATCACCTCAGCTTGTTATCACCGAGTCAAATGTTAATCGTTCGGATGTCGCAGTGGGGTCTTGTAGTATTGCTGATCATGTTGCCGATAATTTACAAAATTTATTTCCATCTACGGGGACACAAGAAAATTGCATGTGTTGTACAGTCAGCTGCTGCCTTGAATATACATGTTTTATTCAATAAAGATATTGTGAAGGATCAGGAACGCAATACTTTAATTCAGAAAATCATCATAGATCAGAACTTACCTGAATTATACTATTGCGAATTAACTCATGTTTCTCATTTGCTAGGAAGGCAGCACTTCTCGGCTCGTCAAACTTATAGACAAATATACAAGGTTGCCCATATACGAAGCGCCCATTTAATTTTGAAATAAATCAAAGAAAACACCATTTTTTGTCTGTTCGTCATGAAAATCATTTCATTGGGTTCAAGTAGATTTGTTTACATCATTGCTTGAATATGATATCTTGTAAATGGTCGCCTTTGGCCTCTACGGCGTATTATGCCCGTTTTGCAGCATTTTCCATGGTTTTCTTCAACATTTCGATCGGAATGGCGGTTATTTCTTGACGGATGTTGGTTTTCAGCTCTTCTAGGGTCTTTGGTTTGTTAACGTGAACGTATGATTTCAAATAACCCTACAAAAAGAATTCTGCAGGCGTTAAATCTGGTGACCTTGGCGGCGAATCGAAATCACCATTTTTTGACATCACGCGGCCAGGGAACAATTGCTTCAAAAAATTGATTGTAGTACGGCTTGTGTGTGGTGGCCCGCCGTTTTGTTGAAACTAGTAGTGCCCCATACGTTTTCGACGAATAATTGGCATGAAAAAATTGGTTATCATGTCGCGATAACGTTCCTGATTGACAGTAACCGTGTGGCCATTATCGTCTTCGAAAAAGAACGGTCCAATGACCATTTTAGCACAAACGCCGCACCAAACAGTGACTCTTGCATCGTGAAGAGGTACCTCTTGAATCTCTTGTGGATTTTCAGTGGCATGAATACGAGAATTTTGTTTCTTTACCGTTCCGTTCAACTGAAAATGAGCTCATCGGTCATGATAATTTTCTGCCAAAATTGCTCGTCTTCTTCTCAACAGTGGCTTGTACGGCTGCAATATTCTCATCCGATCGCGTTGGTCGCTATTTATTTGGCCTCTTTGGATTAACAAGAGCATCACCAGTTGTAAATCTTTGATACAAACGATAAATTGTTTTCTTGGAAAGCGCTCTTTTCACTTTATTTATTTTTTTAAAAGTACCTTGAGTTTTCATTATTGACTTGTTTTGTTGAATGTAAATTTCAACAATTTTAGAGCGTTCGCGTGGCGCGTACTGTTCCATGGTGAAAATCTGCTAGGAATGACGCTTCAAACGCGGTATGTCATTAGTCGATTTGACATCGCTGTCAAAAGTTACAGTGTTGCCTGATGGGCGCTTCGAATATGGGCAACCTCGTATCTTTCACGTGAGAGCCAATCTCCTATTGACGATGGTCGAGAGTGTACATTGCCCATTGTACTGACAATGTATACATACAAGTTGAAGCGGTCAAAAGCTTTGGCCCGCAACTCTAAAATGAACAGACCTAATCACAGAATTTATCAACTTGAATCAATGCCATTTTGGTGCGCAATCAATATGTGCAACCGCCTAGCTTTGACAAACTCACGAAGGAACAACTCTCAATCTTGCTGAAGTCTACATAATATAATTACTATTATATTATGTAGTATAATAAAAAAAAAAAAAAGTACACGCAACAATTTTTTCTTTTTCAGAATCACCCGTCTATATAAAAGGTTCTCTGCAAAAAGCAATACATACTATTCAAATTCAATTAATTTCAATTTAATTGAAATATGCGTGACAATTTCACCATCTCATGTTGATCGATGTCGTAGTTATATCGGTATTCTTGGCTTTCAAAGTTACTGCTCCACAGGCTGATCATCGATGATATGTATCGTTTACACTATCTTTCGGAACAGCCAATGAATGTGATATGAATTGATACAATACGTGAGCTGCAGTCAGGGACTTGAATTAACAAATAATTTATGAATATTTTATATTATGTCGTTACGTGATTAATGCGCAAATGAAGTCCCGTGCATCTGTACCTTGGTCTTTTTTTACTTCTCTAATCACTTGAAGTAAAAATTAAGACATCAGCTTGAAGAAATTCGTTATATAGGAGTCTTACTATTATAAGTCGAATACATTCGTCATCGATATTATGAATTTTCCGAAATATCATTTACTTCCGATATTCACACCAAATCTGATATTATTCTGAATTTTTATTTGTATTCTATCGTGACATCTAATTTCACATTAATTGTTCCTGCAACACTTCATGATTATCTCATGGACAAAATCTAATAAGTAATTCAGAGATAAATTTTGATAGATCTGATTATATTCGTACTACCGAAAAAATTACCGAATAATTAATTTTTTTTCTGTAACAGGTTGTGCATTCGTCAAATTCTCATCTCACGAGGAAGCTCTTGCTGCGATTAACACTCTACATGGCAGTCAAACTATGCCGGTGAGTTGTACTACCTATAATATAGATTTGAATAGGAGACTCCTATCATAACATTAAGAGTCGCTATTGCAGCTTCTTCTGGCCATATGTATCAAAAGTAATGCATAAAATTTATGCTCTCTTGGAATTCTTAATTTTTATTAATCAATCATTTATTACTAATTTAATGTGCATTTTCATGAATTGCCAAAAGTTTACATACATTCGGTGAGTTCGAAACAAAATATTCGTTTGGATAAATTTTGTTTTATCCAAAACTTTGATCAGTAATCCTCATCAGAAGTCCAGGTCGCGACTTGCAACTTCTATATGGTTCAGGTACTACGATATTTTAGATAAAAGGAGTATGTGATTCTGTATTATATATCTCGAAAACCATCACATATTTTTTTGTGTTTTGTTTTAGTGAGTCTATTTAGTGAATCTATTTAGATCGTTCCAAATAATTGTTTTCATTTTGTATGAATTCCTCTAAGTTTATATCGTTTGTTCCCAATAAGTATGCCGGACATGTCATTTTATACTCCCAAGATATTGAGTGCAACCTGTCAGTGCGTGTATACACATGCTGTACACGATGTATGTTGATTTTGATAACAAAATCATTATACCTAAGCCATTGTGTGACTTGTGTAAATGTGTCGAATATGAGTAATGCACCTGAAGTTTTCGCTGATGTTTTCTTCTCAATTTCAACCTCATAGCTATTTCTATTAACCATGTTGACTTTATCTTTGATTAAATGTAGTGAAACACTTGTCTAATTTTCACTGTACACCTAATAAGGGGAACATGTGCGTATTTACTAGTCTCTGCGTGAAGAGTAAAGAAAGCATACCGGCCATTTCACCATGTGGTTGACTTCCAGAATATGCCAGAATAATTGAAATATTTCCCCAAAAGTATGAAGTATAGTTGATAGGAACCTCAGGTATATGCGGTATGAAGTCATGAATGAAATTACGGCGCTCTATGTGGTCTCACTGGGAAGGGTGCGGCTCGGATGATATTGATCATATATTTTCTCAACAGTTTCTATCATCTGCTATAAAAATTCTGAGAATTTTTTACATAAATATCAATAAAAAAAACAGTGTGCTTATTTATGTACGTGCGCTCGAAGTTACACGTCTTCGACGTGATTATAATGATTTACAATTTTGACAAAATGTTTTAGAATGAGTGGCAGCCAGGCCGATGTCACCATCTTCCAGGCATAAGTATGTCTCTCTCAATCGCATGGCACTTGTCTGCGTATCGACGCACTCCTAGCACCGGTTATTTTGGAGGGTAGGGTGATTTTGCCGAGATTTCGTCGTTTCACGATCGTTGCCCCGATCTTCGCCCCCCCCCCCCCCATTTTTCGCTTCGACATTAATTACGCCTAGACGTACTTACGGGGTCGACATTTTTTACTTTTCAGCTAATTGCATTATTATTCAGATCAATATACGCTTTGTTGTCTCGGTCTATATACAATATTACTTTATGTTGTAGTGATTTTATATTTAGTGAATAAGTGGTTTTTTATAATGAATTTCAACCATATGCAGGCATTTACACGGTCAGCACGAAACATTCGGTGCAATTATTTGCGGTTGCATCCCCCAATTTGTCCCCCAAAACTTCCATCTCTCACGTGTGCTTAATTCCTTTAGATTTTTTCGTGCCGCACAAACAACATGAAAAATTTTACTTAAATGGAATGATGAATTGGTTTTCAGTAGCATAAAAAAGGAAACTTCAGTTTTATACTTTATATTTTCATGTTCAATACAACTATTATTTTCTTATGCCACCATATCCAATTTGTTCTCGGTTGCAATTAATTTTTGATAAATTTTAATATTCGAAACAATTATTGCTTTTACGGGAAAAATCAGAACATTTACAAGTGAAACAATTAAACAACATTTTCAAACTACGTCCATCATAGTTTCTTCAGGTAGTGACTGAATCGACACATCAGTTATTACTGGCTCATGATACCTAAAATATGAAATAAATAGTTTTGTTGTGACATCATTGGGATATGAACATACAACATTAATGATGGTACTGTGTCATATTGGTGAACTCAAGGAATCATTATTCATAGTTAGATTTATATGTTTTTGGAAAAAGTCAATACGTATATCAGCTTCTTCTCGTAAATAACTTTCGTTAGAATCTCCACTTTAAATTATTGGTAACTGGTTTTCTTCTCCACAAAGATATTTATCTCCAACTGTTATGCATGGCCGTAGTCACAGTTTTGAGAAATATATAATGTCGTCTATGTTTTGACTCTGAGTATTGTGGAACACTATTGGAGCAAATCTTTTTACATCTCCCATTCCGCATTACCTGACACAAAACTTATCGACTGATAACACTGCTGAACTTGGAGGTCCAGCCTGTCTCACAGTGAAATTGATATTCGGTGTAACGATGATGATAGTGTCGTACATATTTTGATATATGGCAACTCCTTCAACTCGGACGTTTGGTCGTTTATATTGTATTATATAATTGAAATTTGGTATATTGTTCGATTCTTCATCGGGTGACCAAGTTTAATTTGAAAGTAAAACATTGGACTTCTGCATGGCTAGATCGTCAATATACATGGATTAAGTTTCGGAGACTTTGACAATTGAAAGTACATTTTGTCCTTTAATGTAATTAATGGAATCTAATACATTACTGCTGATAGTTTCTGAGTGATCAAGCGAGAGTCTATGAAATATATTTTGGAGACTAGTTATAATGATCACTATCTTTTGTTGTGATGTATAAACTTTGAATCTTCGTGACCTGCGTCAAAGCAACATACACTTGATGAAAATGACAGTTGATGTTTTCCTTCGTATTCATAGGCGTATTCAGGATATGTGCTTTTTTGAGATTCATGAACGGCAGTGGCGCAAGCATAAACTAAAAGTAGATTTGATCGTTCAACATTTATAGTGTTATTGATGAGAGTAATAGTAGCTGATGTCCCTTGTAACGGCACAGCAGTTTCACCAATGTGGTTTGCCGCTGCATGTCCAGTCACCCCTTTTGTCACTTTTTGGCTAATTTTCCAGGAATCTGCGGATGGAAGCCATACGACAAACAATTCTCCTTTATCGTCATGTTCAAGATAATTTTTTAATTCATTTCATATAATTTTTTATATAAAACCTGTTCGGTCTGCTGAAGTACAATCGATACGTCTTCGGCGACGAAAACAGTTTTGGCTGATACTCCACTTCAAATTCGGTTATTATATCGTGTCACGGCCCCCTTTGATTCAAATAATCTGATTCTATATACATATTTAATTTCTGTTTCTTCAGTTGTACAGAATCGTCATTCTGATAAAGTCGGTTCACAATCGAGTTGTTGACCGTTACCGATTTCTGTTAATATTGAAGAAAAATGTTGCTTTGCTTGCGGCATAAGTTGATCCAGGTCATAAAATTCAAATACGCATTACAAAAGAGGTCCACCCATTCTCTGCTTTTTTTACTTATAAATTAGAATAGCTCATACTGGTGGCAATGGACGTAGATCCCCAACGCAATTAATATCTGTACCACCAAATTCGGTGATAATATCTGCAGTAATTTGCTTCAATCTTCATTCAATCTGCGCAACTAATTCAGCGTTGATCATACTTATTACATTATTGATCGAAACTTTGACACATTTTAATAGTACTCTACTTTGATATACTACTTCAGTGCTTGATAGTAGTAATTTTGTCAACGGTCGTTTAAAAGCAGTATGTACGGTAGTTCCATCAATGGCAACATCGATCTTACCTATTGAAGCACAGGCGGTGTACGAGTTACAGTATATATCATTTTTAAGGGTATTGATTATAAATTTTCATGATAAGATTGACGACATAAGTGACAACATATTAATCTGAACCCGTAGAAAATATTTGCAAATGGACTACGGTTTGGAGTTCGTTAAATTTGAAGTAACTTCAGCAAGAGCTTGTTTGTTCAAAATTGGTCGACTACAGTGGCCAACACTTATGACGGCAGCACCTACTGGGCGCCGTCACATACCACCACACACACCAACGCAACCGTGTCGGCTGTGCGAAGTCACATATACACCATTGCGCTCTCTTGTCGCCTGCGCGCGATTCTCACACATGAACTTACACAACTAGGCACCTGCGTGCGCCGCTCATGTACACAAACATACGCACTCACGTCGCCTGCGTGCGACGCTACACTTACGCACTAATACACTTCGACTCAAGACAAAGCTACTCTAGCAACAGCGTCTCAAAAAGTGCAACGCACGTTTTCGTTTTTGTTTTTCGTTTCGTACCTGTAAGTACGCCCATGCACAACGTGTTTAGTTAAACTCAAGTGCAACGCACAGGGCAAAATTTGCTCAACATTTGCGCGGTAGTGGATAGTGGGGAATTGATTAATATAATCACTAGCCAACCATTGTGTGTGACGCCACGTGGTTCTCTACTATCGCCATTTGCATAATCATTCACAGCGATTAATATAATCCCGTGGATACTACAATTATAAATCTCAACTCTCGCACAATCTCTTTTCTCTCAATATACACTCTCACACAACAACACAATCATACTGGTCACACCATCAACCACACGCCTGTGATGTTTTAAGTGCATTTTACAATAACTAACATTAATTTTACCTGCGACTCATTCATTCAATTCAACCTCATGTAAATGTCTCCCGGCAAAGCTCATAATAATTCAAACTCTCAAACATTGTTTATCATTTGCCATTAACATCAACTCATAAAATTCTGTGTCAGACATCAAGTTTTCTCGTTTTTTATTTTTTACTACGCATACATGAGGAACTGTTGGGTTTTTTCATCGTTCAAAGGGTAAAATAAGGCGTATAAATCGGATATTGATACAATATTAAACGAATAAACTCATAAAAAAGGTAATATTAATGTTCAGTCAAATGATACCTTGATAGTATTAAGAAAATAGAATATTTTTGAAGGTCATGTAGATGAAACAGATAGATATTCGTCATATTTAGTGATAGTATTTTGAAAATATCTGGACCAAAAAATTTGATAATTTATGAGGAGTTAATTGTTATCGAGCTAACAATAAATTGCCATAGCAAATTTTGTGTTAACTTGCGGTTTGCCGTAAAATAACAATATCCGTTTTTGGAGGAAATTCGTACAATATTTTGAAATGAGGGACGTTAAATTGGAAATTTGTACGCAACAGTAGGATATACATTAATAACAAATAAATAAATGAATGAATGACTGAATAAAGGAATAGTCAATAAATTAATGAATGATTAACCAAATGAATGAACAAATCGATGAATAAATTTGACGAGAAATAGATAAATTTGCGAATAAATCAATGAATAAATGAAAAAATATTGTATTGAGTAATTCGAAAGAAAAATATAAATAAAATTATTTAAAGAAGTTAGTGGACTTTATTTTTAGTGAGAGAGGGTGAAGGATTCTCGAATCGGTTCAAACGTAGGATTTTTGGTCTCGAAAAATTGTACACGTAACACACGTTGAATTGCGCTTAGCTGAAATCAATTCTAATTTCTTATATATTCTTTTGAACTATTCACAAAAAATGATAACACAAAAAAGATATTGCAATGAAAAACAAAAAGTATTGAGAAAGATACTTGAATTGAATTAACACTTTGCACTCAACAAAAATGATTTGTTCTTCACTTGAAAATGTATTTGATAAATTGGCGTTGTACGTGGTGTAACATAAAATGTCACCGGCGATCACTGACTATCACCGGGTAGTCGTAAAGCACGCGGACCAATGGCTTGAATTTACACATTGATTCTTTCTTGATATTGTCTTTACTGAGTTGACGTTGTGGATTAACTGGTTGAATTAGTCTGGTAAATGTGATGATTGGTTCAGATGAATAAATTGATTGGTTCTTTGTCGAAATATATTGGTGATTTTTTCGTGGTTACCTTTTTCTCAATAAACAGTGATAACTATGATACACAATGCGCACTTGGTCACGTTTTACGAAGAAGTGAATGTAGTTCCATCTTCACTTTGCTGACTCAAAGCGTCAGTCTTTGTTCGGTTGATTACCGATTATCATTGGTAGCGCATGGTGATTGATTGCACACCAAGATGGAATCGATTTAAATGATTAATTTCGTAATTGGCTCTATGAGGGTAGTGTTGGGCGCCAGAGCTGGAGGGCGGGCACCGCTACTAAATGGTTACACTCTACAATGGGTAACGCACCCCCTCGACACGTGCATTGCAATGATGGGCTCGAGAGAAAAAATAGATCTTGTCCAGTGTTGTTGATGAGTCGAGAAGTGTTGCAACCCATCATATTTGTATTCCATCAATTGTCAACAAATATATGAATGAATAAATAAATGTATAAATGAATAGATGTATGAATTAATTAATTGATAAATAATTACATGAATTAATAAATTGATGAATTGAAAAATAAACAAAAAATAATAATGTCATTACGTGAATTACGTCTATTATATATTCCCAGTTTCAAGTGCAGGTTTGTATATTGAGCCTCTACTATAATAGCTATTTTTGCTTTCAATAAACTCAATAATTCATCGTTTTATTCATTATGCATTTTGTCGTTTACATTATCGAATGCTATTGATATGAATTCCGTACCTACCTGATTTGTAATTTTTGCTTCATTATCTTCGTTTATTTAAATTTATAGCAGAAAGTCTAAATGTAGAATGCAGTACTTCTGATTTTGCAACAGTTCTGCTTTTCATCAATTTCATATGTCCATTTGTCAATTGTCCGGTGATCAAATTATTTAATGCATTTATATACTATATTTGATTTTTTTGACCAATTATTTCGATGAGTGTTGAATATTCAAATAATGACTATCGAGGCGAGACAACTGACTCATTCAAATTTATCGGCAATCCATTCAAAAACATAATATACTTCATAACCGACGGCAATGGTTTTAATTACATATAATGATGAATGATATGCCAGCAAATGGAAAATTAATATTTATTTGTTGTAATCTTGTATCAATGTACGCAGGAATTTTGGCACCAACCAAGAAATAGTTTCTCTGCTATATAATTAGCAGTATCAGCCGATAAATCTCTCATTTGAGCTCTGCATTGATGAACAGATAAACTAAAAGCTGCATGTAATGTATGCCCTTCTATATTCTCTGAAGTTTTTTCAAAAAGTGTTCATAACAATACATGAATAATAATCAATTATTCTGATAGGCTGTTGCAATAAATTTATTAATAGATATTTATTTCTTTGTTTTCTTACTTTTTCCTCGTGTACAAAAATATTGAGGAATGATTCTATTTATTCGTTACATAACATGCGCATCAAATGACTACTGGTCTTTTTGACGTTATACGTTGTGATTGTTGAATCATAATCGAAATATATAGATATGGCGATAATCCCACAATATTTATTATTCGTTCCACTTTGAACTTCATTCAATATTTTTGGTGGTTTGATTCTACGGTAGCACTGGAGTGCATTTGTCACCTCACCAAGTTGGCACATGAATTTTTGGTGGTTTATATGGAAACCGTTTATTCAGATAATTTTCGATTCTCGTATATAGTCTTTAGTAAGTAAGTAGACAATGTACTTTAACATTGCCGGAAATATTCTTCAGTTGAGCGAAATTCTTTACTTGTAATAAGATAAAATTTTACTCAGAACAAGATAAAGTTGCGCTCAGAAAGAATTTTTTAGTTGCGGCAATGTAGTTTTTTTCTGATGATAGAATGATTTTTCTAACACATATAAGAAATCTTTTTTCTTGATGTAAAAAATCTTCAACTCATTTATATTTAATATTCTACTTACGACCAGCAAAATGTGCGCTTGTATATAGACATTAAATATCTTCGTTTATGTCGAACATTTTTTTAATATCGAGTTCATTTTCGTTATTTTTAAAGTAAATTTTTTCTGACTATAAGCACAAAATAATCTTGGATATTTTTCACATTTTTATTTGGTATAAACAATATTTCTACTTATTTTGCGATAACTATATAATGACAAAAAGTTAATTTTTAGTTTATACGTCAACAAATCTATTTTTATTGATGAAATGAATTTAATGATATTCAGCTAGAATTTATAATTGATGCAATTACACAAAGAACTTATTATACTCTGACATAGTGTTTGTTGAGAACTAAAGCATTCGAATGTTTTTTCACTTTACTATTATCTTATGTCATTGTACACGAAGCACGGTATTTAAATAATGATATATTTTCTTATTTTGTCGTATAATTAATGAATGTAGCGATAGGAATTGGGGCGATTTATATATATATATATAGATACATGGTGGCTAAAAAGTTTCGCACCAAGGGATTATCTTTGAACCTGATAAAGAAATAGTTATGAAATTCTAGGATGATGATTGGGATTTTATTCTGCATATTTTAGAGCAAATGTCAAATGTTTTTGCCGTCAGCGTTTAGCGTACGGCCGCCATCTTGAAAAAACATTATTTTTTCCTCTTTCCAAAAACACTAGATATGTATCACTTTACTAGGAAATTATGATAGAAATTTAACAAAAATATTGAAAATGTAATTTTGTACAAAATTTCCGTAAAAGTCAAAATGTGCTCATACTAATTTCAACTCCTAATATGGAAGATGTAACAGCAAAGAAAGCTACTGAATCCGTACAGCCGACACCACAAAAAGAAATCACCAAAATTGGACACCTTGGTCCGGATTCGCCTGTCCAACCAACAGCGTCAACCTCAACGTCCAAGTCCAAGTAAAGTTTGTCTAGATCAAAACGGAAACTTACGAAGCCTATAAATTTGAATTCTGCATCGTGGCTAGTAGCGTTATTCCGAACAACTGCGAGTGCGGAGCACATCGCACTATAAGGACCTCTGAAGTGTGGGAGTTGATTATGGATTCGATAGCTGAGAATCCAGAAATGGGCGTGGCGAATTCGAAGCTAGTAACACGTGCAACAAGATCCACTCTGCATCGGATTCTTCGTTCCGAGACGTTTCATTTATATCATTTTAGTCATGTCCAACGTCTTATGAGAAGGGACAACCACGCGC
>CAJUYH010008782.1:0-14861 GCA_910591685.1 Galerucella tenella
GGCAAATGTTACAACCAACGCTCGGGCCATAATCGACCGAGTAAATTGGAAGAGGCCGAGGCCCTTGGTCTTTTACTCTCTTGCTAAACCTTCTCCGACTCTGCCGCCACCGCCGCCATTACTCTCCTTGTCTTATTCTTCTCTGTATCTTTCACACGATACAGTCGAAACAAGCGAAGACAATTAGGAAATATTGTGTATCGTTAATAAAAAATAATTCAATTATTTATTGTATTTTATTTTATAATTTTGTTTTACATACCGTCCTTGGCGGTGGCCATGAATGTCTCCATTGCATCAAAAAATCTGAAACAGTTGGTGAAGAAAAATTTTTAATATTGCGAATTTTATTTTTAAAAATGAAGAAAAAAAATTCATAGCTTTTTTTATTTTGTTTTCAGGCGCACCCTACTGCGTTACGCGCGTTCCACGCCGCCCCATGATGTGTGAACTGAGAAATTGCCATTGACGCAAGTCATGCACACACTAAATTTACACGTCATAAAAAACGGAAAAAAAAAGCTATAATAACACTCGTTTACTGCCCCCAACTTGATCAATATTTATATTGCATTGAATATTTATCAATATTTCCATATATTTTCCAGCAATTTCAGTGCATCGTCTTTAAAAAAAAAAACGTTTACACACCCAGGCAACAATGACGACAAAGTGAAATAAAACGAAAAAAAAAAATTAAAAGAGCAGAGAGCATGAAAGCAAAAATAAAAAGTATTGTGGTAAAGGTGTAGATGAGAAGTGCATGCGGTTGGAGGAAAGATCGCTCTCCACTTCATTGGACTCTTGCACTCGTGCAGATTCGAAGATAGCAAAGATACTTATGGTGAGTCAAAACCGCTCGTAATAATTCACAGGGTGGGACCCGTGCATCATCATCCCCTTTTGTTTCTTTTTTTTTCCTTTTTATAATACCACAAACACAGTTACACACATGAATCTACACAGTGAAAATCATATATATAAACGTGGGAGTGTGCGGGAGAAGAGCTTATTAACGGATTAACTCTGAAACCACTCGATGAATTATCGCAACCAACCAACCAACCAACCAACCAACCAACCGACCAACAAACACACACACACACATAAACACATGTAACCGGATGGTTTTTTGTATGCACCGGCAAAAATTTCAACTAAATTCCAAACGTGTCTGAAATATTTAATAGTGGATTATAATCATTAGTCCAAAACAAAGAATAAAAAGCAAAAGTATTTATTATTAAACCGATTTCGATGGATAAAACATAATGAAAAAAATAAAAATATATATGTGTAAGGACAATTCGATCTTCATTTATATATTTTATATAAAACGAACAACTACAGAAGCGATTAGTTCCATGTAATTATGAACACTAATTCACTCCCACGGTTATGATTTCAGGCACTATTTTTACCAACCACCAACTCCCATACTCATATTCTTTTTTTTTCACTCAGTGGAATGCATTTGGTGCTGCCTAATATTCCACGTGTGCCCCTTTAGAACTTTAATATAATGATCCTTTTGAGAATGGATATGCGTGCCGACAAATACCGCGCATGCTTCGTTTCACGGTTGCAGCCACACTCACCTGCTCACTCATAAATAATTTCACATAAATTATGTTATTATGATATAAATAATACCAACAGTATTAGTACTCTGTCTGACTGTGTTGTGATGCAAACATTAAACATTGATTGCATGATCCAATCAAATTTCTTCAACTCTAAATATTATTTTTTATTTTTTCCTGTTATTATTTATTATTTTACGAAAATATATATGTATGTATTGTTCTTTTATGTTAACAGTTGATCCATTGACAGGGACCAAATAAAAAATATACGAGTGTGTTAAATCAATTCGATTTATATAAATATAAAATGTGAATCGTAAGTGATAGATGTCGGGTTGCATAAGAATTCTTGACACTTATTCATCATTATATATAGATACACATCTATATATATTAAACCTCGAGGAAATTCGAAATCGATAATTGTATATAGACACATCACTATTGATAATGGTGAAGAAGAAGAACACGAAGAAAAAGAAGAAACTATCATCTATCAAATGGAAGATGTATCGGTGGAAATATTTTTTATTTATTTATGAATAATATATACAACTCTCGAATAATAAACTCCTACGTATAAAATATAGTTACATCTCGTTATTCAATAATAAAAATTACATGAATTTTCACAGCATCAAAGTGAAAAAAGAGGAATATAATGAGGAAGTGTAGAACCATAAGGAGGAAAAAATAAACATTATTCTAATTTGAATGTGGCGCGCGTTGTGTGGTCGATAAATGCGTCAGCGCCCCCAAGCGATCCAATTGCCCATTTCATACATACGTACATAGAGAAGCTGGGGATTTCCCGGCGGCAATTTGGCGCGCAATAATATATACATATATATATATAAACAAGATCTATAGTAAAATGAAATTTGTTTCTTCTCTTATTTATAATCTTTTACAATCTCTTTCTACCTAATAATGTATATACATAGATATGTTGAGATACGTATTTTCAATGGATTGCGCTGTGCGCACGACCAAGTTGGCAATAATTCAGTTGAAATGGACCATTTACGCATGCGACCGTTATTATTATATACGCAGGACGCAATAAATTCAATGGTAAACGGCTGAGAAAAGGAGGAAAGATCGACGGGAGCTCGCGCCATTCAATATTGCCCGGTAGGATATGTACTGGCGTCAACTGCGTGATTCACTGAACTGGTTACGTTCAATCTTCACTTTATTCCCATAATATATATACATACCAATATAATATATATATATATATATATGGATAAAAAAAGACTATAGTATAATATTAATGTGTAGAGGTATTAACATTTTGTAAAGCAACGTTTTAAAGACGCCGCAACAATGTTATCTACGATGGATCTTGATGATCGATCGTGCACCGTCCAAGGAATTTAATGGGCGGAGTTCGTTTGGTAATACTATTTTATTTTATTTTGTTCTTTTTTTTCTCTTATTTTCCCTTTTTTGTTTTCTTGGTTTTCTTGCGCAAACGCTCTCTGTCATTACCATCAACTTTTATTCACATCAAATTAATACACCAATGAGTATATATATTCAACTTTTTTCTATTCGATAAGTTATATAAATATTTATAACCATAGATAGTAATTATTAATTTGTTGCATGAAATTAGCGAAACTGATTGTGAATTAAACTTAAATATTTGTATATACATGTATGTATGTTTGGATATTTCACACGCTCATATATTTTATTGACATTTTATTTTATATACATATATATACTATAGAAAAGAATTATTTATGAGCGATATACTTTCTTTAATATTTTTTTACAGGCGATTTTGCGCGTAAAGTATAAAAATGTTTGTCAATATTTCCTCCCACGTATATTTATTTCTCTTCTATACTTTTTCTTTTATACTTCATTGTATGAAGACCGACAACCCCTTTTTTTTCGTATACTTTACACCATTTTTTTTTTCATTCATCGCGTTCGCCATCTTTATTGCACACAATTTGCATAATACAATATTACAATGCATGAAGATAGAATTTATAAAAGGCAAATGGCACCTTTAATACTGTACTTGTGTACAGTGTCTCAATAAAAAAACCAGTGAAAAAAAAAAGACTAAAATAAAACAAAAGGACAAATTGGAAAAAAAATTCACACGCTCTCATCTTCTTCCCATCGTTTGTGTCCCCTAAATTTCATCATCAAATTATTTTTATTATTATTGTTTATCTCTAGATATTTATATATTTTCCGTTCTTTACATCTCTCCAATACACCACGACACCCATTGATTGCCAAATAAAAAAATATTTGCGTCGTAAAAAACATCGATAATAAATAATATATTTTCTCACGTAGAACTTTAAAAAAAAAAAACGATAAGTAAAAAAATTTGTAATAAATATAAAATATATGTATGTGTATATATAGTTGTGTTTGAAAATGTTCAATGCATGTCCATGGATATTTAGAAAGAAGGTGTATGGTTTTCTCTTGATGTTTGCATTAGTTGTACTTGGCAGCGCAGTAAACTCAACTGTGACGCCGAAGCGATCGACCAAGTACTGCGTAAACACTCAATATGACTGTTTCTCAATCGCCACTTTACATTCAAACATATACACATACACACACACACAAACACACATGCATTCAAATATATAAATATTATATACAAAGCATGGAGTTTGTAATCCTTATTTCTTTCCCATTTCACACACATACACATACACACACACACATGTACATTTATCAATATTAGTTGATTATTTTCAAGAGCGTCTAGAATAATAACAAGAATAAAAAAGAAGTAGCGACGCCGACGACGACGACGACCAAGATGATGAGCGTCTATAGCCGAAGGCATGAATTAATGGCGCCGAAAGTATGAAGAAACATTTAAAACACTGACGTCGTTACCACCCACAAACTTGTCAAGTATTGTTTCTTCGCCTGTCTCTCTACAACTCTTATTGCTCTTCTCATTCTCCTCCACATTTCAGTTTGTTTCTTATTTTCTCCCTATTTTTTCTTTTTTTTTCTTTGGTGTTTCATTCGTCTCTTGCAATGTTCTTTAAATTTTCTCTCTTCTCTCCATCACATCTCTTTTCTACACTTAGATAGCTCTTGTTGCACACCCCTGGCGCTGGTGAGCCATGTCAAAATATTTGATATGGGTTTCCAACCAAGCGTGTGCACACATTTGTATATAACGTCGAAATACTGATAAAAAAATTAATAACGAACGATGCACTATGCAAACCTTCACATTGCAATCATTGAAATTTATATATGAGGGTATGAGTGCCTTTTAACAATAACCGATCAAGCCCAATATCAATAAATGTGAGAAAATAGGATTATCTATTTTCCACATAAAATTATAATAATATCGCAAACTAGAAGAAATTCACAACAATATTCAGCTATCCGTCACAAACATTACATAGATATGTAACTTTTAGGAACGCAGTGGATTAACTGCGTTTAGTCCAGTTTGCTTCTCAAAACTTGTATTGAAAATAAAACTGCAAAACTAGTCTTGTTGCACAAGTTCGTAACGAGTGAAAGAAAGTCGATTGGTTGACTTTGCAATTGAAAATTATCAACTTGACGGTAGAGATTCTACAATGAAACCGATTTTGAACTTTTGTGGGTTTGACCGGTTTTGCACTCATGGCCTCATATGTGAGCTAATGTGTGAGGATTAAATTAATGAATGCATAGAGAACAAACAGACGAGAGAAGAGTGAAAATAATAGAAAATAAAATGTCATAGAGTTTATGTTACAGAATGATGATTGAGATGGAAAGTTAAACGACCACTTTTCGACAATCTATGATGACGCCCACACGTGTATCCAACATGAGAAGATGTGAATTCGCTGCATCATCGCTACGCCACGCGATTCTTAACACGATGTATAAGGAGCAAGGAGCAGTAGAACGTGCGAGTTAGAATTGTTCGATAGTGAATTGAATGGACGCATAAGAACGAGACAGTAAGATGGAGAATAAAAGGTATATGTCCAAAATGTGTGCTACCTGATGAGGTCTGGTCTGGCTACTATGTCGCCACCGTCTCACTACCACGTTAGCTGATATGTATCTCGCACACACGAATTCGCCGCAAGACGAGAGACGAAGGAACGATATAGAAGACGATGAGAGAAAGACGAAAAGAGAAGGGAGATGAGGAATCAGAGGAAGAAAAGTCGACGACTCTCGTCTTCACGTCGCCTCGTTCATCTCGATTATATGACACACTCTATGTCTTGCACTTTTTCATATTATTTTCTTTATATTCCGATATGTTTTATATTGTTTTTTAATTATTTTTCCAATGTTATATTTGAATTTCGTGGATAGTATTTTTTTTTTTTTAGTACTTACTGGAGGCAATGTCTTTTATGGGGTATCTGCTGACCCGGCACAATCACTTTTGCATGCTGAACACCTGACGATGTGAAATTCTGAAAACGAAAATTAGTTACAATTCTTTTAGCGAATGAAATAAAAAATAATTGAATGTTATTGAATTGTTATTGAATGAAATAACTTTTCAAGAAATAAAATCATATGGTTTTAAATTTTGAACGCCGAAATATTTAAAATTTAATAGCCCACGGTCAATTTACAAAACGTTACACACATGAACATCAAATGACCAATCACTATATTAAAAATATATACACGTATTGAAAATGAAGATAGACAAGAGAATGAAATGTGAGACGAAATAAAAAAAGAAAAAAAAAGAAAAAGAAAAAGAGATATAAGATGATTGATTTTTCACGAGTTAATCAGTTCTCGCCAGGGCCCCGGAGTCGCTTTCACCTTATTAAAGCCATCGATTGAGATATATATATACATATATATATATATATATATATATATATATATATATCTATATACACCAGAAGGGCATTTGAGATATATCTATCATGATGTGATGAGAAAAAAAAAGGAAGAGGAAGAAATAAATAGCGAGGAGAGATTGAGAGAAGGCTTTATTAGAACTGAGATATTCAGCCACGTCCACGACTTGGCATACCATGCAACGCAACGCGCGCGCACTCGCCACACACTTTTCTTCTCCTCTGGGACATTGATAAAAATCTTTTGGCATTTGTTTCAAGGAATAAATCTCTATTATTACGGGAACGTAGTGTTAGATTTCTTATGGGCTACCAGGCATGTCTGACATTATTTAACTCTGCTCCAATTATAATGTGTGGATATTATATATTCGGTAATTTTGAAAATATATTTTTGAGAGTAATTGAGTAATGTGTTGAATAATTCTTACGTGTGTTTTGTAATAACGGGTGGTGGCTGTCAAGTCAATGATATATTTGAGATTTGGAAATGAGCTCATTAACATCTCTGGTGTAAATCTGTAAAAAAGAAAAATGAAAAAATAATATAATTTTCATCACTAAAATCAATTCAATCATCGATCAATATAAATAAATTTGAACACTCACTGGTCACTTGGCAACAAGTTTCTACACGTTTCCTGCAACACAAAAGAAACAAAAAAACAAATAAACAACAATTAATTCATACATATATGTTTATTCGCGTGCGCATACACAAACGTATGACAATGCGATTAAACGACTGATTTAAATTAAAAATTAAAAATAATGCCAACGAGATAAAAAAAAAACAAAACACAATAAAACAAAAAGAAAAAGTGATATATGTCAAACGACTTGATCCTCATGTTTCACGTTGTCTTGTGGACTTTTACATATAGAAAACGAGTAGAAGAGATCAGTTCTCACGTTCGCTCATGCATACACATATCTTATATATAATATTATGCATCAGTGACTGTTCTACACAACCCAGCAAAAAGGAGAGGGAACAAGAATTCAACTAAACATGCAAAGAAGAATAAAAAAAGAAACGAGTGAAGTGAAGAGAGATGGACGACCAACAACCAGTAAAGTCATTGGACCGCCTTCACATACGTAAACTCTTCCACTCATCCTGTCTCTGTCCCACTCATTCTTTCACCCGTGATAATTATTAATAGTGCGTGCGCGCATAACAGGCATCTGTCCACTCGCCGAGTGATCGATTAGGTTTAAATCCGTGATATAATTCGATAACAAGACGTGACGAAGGCAAACGACAAACATACATATACACATAATTTGATTATATATACAGCTAGTCATATAAAACAACGGGGAGTGAGGTATAAGTTGAAACCATTTGAAATCATCCCTAATAAACAATAAAAATAATTCAATAAGTATTTAAATTTATGTAATAAAAATATGATGAAAAAAATACTTCTTTTTTATATTTATTCATTTTTTTTTATTTTTTTTTTAATTGATTAAACGTTTTTTTTATCGCTTAATTGATAAATAAACGGCTGGTTTATCGAAGATAGTGAACAAAAAAAAAGTATTGTGGGTGGATTTAGAATAAGAAAATAAAATATATAAATATAGATAGATGTTTATGTAGTATAGTAGATTTGTAAATTGAAATTCGTATTTCTAAGCGATCGCACACCCTCACACATCCAATCTATGGGTGGGCTAATGGTAATAAGGGGTTTAGTCAGAACGGTATCGGATTGGTTGGGCGGTTAAAGATGCTATCTGTAGCCGTTAATTCTTATTATTCTCTTCTTCTTTGATGGCAGTATAAACGAAAATAAGTATTGGCAGTTTTGTTTTTGTATGATTGGATCCTTTAATAACCGGCCTATAATATCACAATAATTCGCAACGAGCGTGAGGGACTTGCAATCAAATACCAACGCACGCGCACACACACATATCTACACATCTACACAACTACTTGTGTGTATATAAATAATAAAATAATAATTTCTAATGTCAAAGATAAAGTAATGAAACATTCGATAATTGTCAGACAATTTCTAACATGAATAAAAATCAATCCACCATCAAATATCATTTTTCCCCTTTATCTTTTACCTATTTTTTTTTTCTTTTTTTCAGGAAAAGCTAATTTATATATGTATGACATATAAAAAAGAAGATGAAGGAGTAAAAGGGTCGGAGAATATCCTCTTCACAAATTGAATGGTAGAATCAGTATTCTACCTAGAAAGAGGGAGAAATAAATATAAAAATGCACAACAAAATCGGCTGTATGCAAGAGGTATATTAAATATTTATAATTAATTAATTATTTATTTGATTTATATCGACAACATAAAATAATTATTATTATTTATATAATTATAGAAGGAACACAAACAAATAATTGAACATAATGGGACAATCTTTGGTGATGTTAATCTGAACGGTGACTATTTTTCTTCTTATTTTATTCAAGTGAATAAAAGCAAAAATGAGAGAAAGAAGAGAAAAAAAACTACGCCACTATAAACACGATTATATGTCTACCATTATTATTATTATTATTATTATTATTATTATTATATTTATTATTGTCATAATTTAAAAAGGTTAGGTATATTCTCTTTGTTGTTTGTATTTTCCATTCGTAATTAACAATTATATATAAAAATATAAATAAATATCAATATAAATGATGAAAAACTTTACATTTTTGTTGAATTAATTTATTTATTATTCCCTATTCATTCCGTTATCTTCCAATTATTTTCATGGCAAAAATTCCGCAACAATAGTTATAGCAATATTTATGAGAAGATGCCATTAAAGGAGTAGATGTGCCACCTCTTCACACTTCATACATTTCCAATATACATTTTAAATTTGAAAATTTTCCCGGCTATAATGACGCCATTAAAAGGTATTGGGAGCGATACCTCTTTATACATTCTATTATCCTGTTACAAAGGTGAAATTTTGAATTATTTTGCCATTCCCAATTGCTGTGTTGCCTCTTCATACATTTTACATTTCCAATATACATTTTAAATTTGAAAATTTTCCCGGTTACGATGACGTCGTTAAAAGTATTGGGAGCGATACCTCTTTATACATTCTATTATCCTGTTACAAAGGTGAAAATTTGAATTATTTTGCCATCCCTAGTTGCTGTGTTGCCTCTTCATACATTCTACATTTCCAATATACATTTTAAATTTGAAAATTTTCCCGGCTATGATGACGTCATTTAAAGTATTTGGAGCGATACCTCTTTATACATTCTATTATCCTGTTACAAAGGTGAAATTTTGAATTATTTTGCCATCCTTAGTTGCTGTGCCACCTTTTCATACTTCATACATTTCCAATATACATTTTGAATTTGAAAATTTTCCCGGCTATGATGACGCCATTAAAAGGTATTGGGAGCGATACCTCTTTAAACATTCTATTATCCTGTTACAAAAGTGAAATTTTGAATTATTTTGCCATTCCCAATTGCTGTGTTACCTCCTCCTGCGTTCTTTTTTCCCATTTTTATTTTTCCCAATTCAATATTTAAATTTGAAAAAAAATTACCGATGGTGATCACGTCGTCGGCGGTATTAGATATGATACTTCTTTATTCCGAATGTACATTCGAAATTTTTATCAAGTTCATATAAATATTACCGACAACGCACAATATTGCCGTTGGAATAGACTACTTACCCCATCTATTGACCTCATGACAAACTAACAATCGAAAAATAGTTCAATAAACAACAGCTAGATGTCGCCACCGATATATTAATTTGTTTTTTTAGTTTTTATCATGAAATTGAATTTATTATTAAACAAATGGTTTCATAGTGAAAATCTATTGAAAAATTTACCAGATTTGTTCAATTACTCTGTTTAATTTAGGGGAAAGAGGAATATGGTATCGAAAATAACTATTACGTAAATAAAGAAGTTACCACACATAAAAAAAATTAATTACTTTATTTTGTTCACTTGGCATATATTACAATATATTTTTTTTTTTTTTTCAACTGACGAATTGATTTTTTCGTAACAATTGAATACATTTGAACACACACAGATATAAATAAATATATTTTCCATCATTAATAAATTAACATACTAATATTGTTGATATAAAAAACCAAAGAAATTACAATCCAAATGTTGCAAACCGCAGTGGATCCCTTATAAATTCATTCTTCTGTGTGAAATCGACTAATCCTATATCATTGGCTCTACTATTTGTATTTTGTCCAGTACGTGCGCTATTTTTTGTTGTCCTGTAACGTTTCTGAATTGCCCCACCATTCTCACCTTTATATCGTTTTGCAGTATTGCTACGATTTTTTGTTGCATAACGTTTTTTACCACGACCACCAGCACTTCTATATTTAGTAAAGTGACTTGAACTCGATTTAGTTGATGTGTCAATCCAATTTTCATTAATGAATACTTGGTTATCACTATCATCATCATCATTATCATCATCATCATTATTATTATCCTTTTCACGTTGACAAGTTTCTGCCTCCAAAACTATTTTCTCTGCGGCATATTTTTTTGTTATATCCAACAAAACTTTACCGAATTTTTCAAAATTCGCTTTTGTTACATGTGGAATTTTCATCATTTCCTCCTCGTTAGTTGGCATTTGTTGACTCATTGAACGTACCGCAATCATGTTCATAATTGTCGATGCGGAAACATCCAAAGCCCCCGCGAATCCTTTAATATCACGCATTAATTCCGCGTAACATTTATCTTGCAATTCTTTCAATGCTTTCTCCGATGGCTTGGCGGTTGCTGTAACTGTCACAGTCAATTGACTTTTAGTTGTTATTCGAACGGGGAAGAAGATCTGCGAAACCCACAATTAAATTGTATTAAATGTTTGTGATTGGAAAAGTGAGAGAATTTTATTGAATGTTGATATTACTTTTGTGTCGTTCGATGTCATAAATGCTTGGGCATTTGATCCCAATTTAACATACGCAGTGACAATATCATTATTGGTATACATTTCCTCTCGTAAATAGCCATCGAGAATTAATTTGTGGATGAAACGTTCAATGTCGCTGCGTGTTGATTTTTTTCCACGTCCAAACAACGGATGATTGTCCAATCCTGAATTTATATCCATTGAAATGCAACATTTCATCAGCTAAACAATTAATCATTTGCTCTTTCTTACCTGCATCACGTATCTTTTTCAAACTGCACCCTTTAAATATTTCAGCCAAATAAATAATTGTAAGACTGCAATTGCGCGATTGATTGATATCACGCACACCATCAATTATAGATAGGCTTTCAAGCCCAGAACAGAAAACTCGTCCCTAGTCTCTTTGCACTGTTCTCGTCATTGTTGTCATTGACTTCGTCCTCTGTGCTAGTAAACTCTGTGCCTCACACCAATGTCACCGCAAATAAAAATTGTTTATTGATAAATATCGCTGAGAAAATGAGACATAATTTTTTTGTTTACTTCATTGTAATTTCTCCGTATATAATTGCGTTCATTATATATATAGATAAACATTAGGTACACACTGTGACATTATCTGTGCAACCATTCGTACAATGTTGGTGATGTGTTTCTTGAAAACGATTTAAAATATGTCATCGCACTTTTTAACTCCACTTTACACATTGTTAATGCAATCCTTTAAAGGAGTCAAATGAACAGCACAGCGCTACTTTCTTTGTATATACCTAAACGTCGAATTTCCTAAATATATTTCGCAAAAGTTTCAAACTCTTCTCATCACTTGAAATTTAAAGAAAAAAAAAAAAATATCCTATAGAAGTAAATGAAAAATATTCTTGATACTAAATCAATGAACGAGGCCAATTCGATTTGTTTCACATTGCGCTATACATTAGTTGATTGAAGATCCAAGACCCCTAAAACCATTGTATCCGACGAATTGGCCATTAGCGTTGGGAATTATCAACTGTCTGTGGTGCGATAGTGAACCATCCGATGAAAAAACCAACCACAAACAATTAAAAGACAAATGAAAGAGAGAGAAAGAACGCGAAGAAATCTTCCTTGGCTCATGTTTTTATTCCTCAACATCTTCTTCTGTTGTTCTTATTGTTCTTGCTATTATTTTTTATTATTGCCCATTTGCCTGTTGGCATTCTAAAAAAAGGTCTCCTCTTCGTCACCATACAGTTGGGGCACAGCTAATTCTTATACTTGCGTTGATGGCGCACTCCTGTGAGCTATTCAGACACAAAGAGTGAACGAAAAGATAATGCACCAGCAAAAGAATGAAGAGAACGAAAAGGAGGAGGAGGAGGAGGAGGAGGAGGAGGAGGAGGAAGAAGAACAAGAAGAGGATCGGGGCGGTCCTGGGTAGGTAAGTTAATAGTAGCGGTAGCCGCAGGGGATCTTAATTCGCTCTTCTATTTTCCTCTGTCATTGCTCTTTTTTTTCTTTTTTAGCTTTATTTATGTTCACCTTGTGTGTCTCCAATGGTACCAAAGAGATCCGCCGATAAGTACAAATGGTAATTAATATTTTCCCTGATAGTTTTGACGAAGAAAATGAAAGTGGAATAAAACAAAATTTTATCAATTAATAGATATATATATATATATATATATATATATATTCATATATATGTATATGATTTTTTTTTTAATTAATTGTCTATTTGTGGTAATTCGAGAAATATTAATTAGACGTTTGGTGAATTAGTTGTCACGGTGTTTGGAAATTAAATATTTGGAATGCAAAGGAGAAAGATTGCCAAAGATATTCACCAATTAGTTAGAAGGACCTCTCAGTGAAAAACATTTGAAAATTAAATAATTATTTGGTGTGGGTGTGCGTGTTAATGTTTGTGGGTTCATGGTGGGTCCTATTGCTATAATTTCATTCACACCTAATACACCCAAACATGGATATACAATTTCGATATTCAATTGACTCTAATAAAATCAAATCTTTATTTCATTTTAGTCCATTTTTTTATATTATTTTTCATATCTTTCTCTAGTTTCCTTCATTTCGTTTCGTTTTTTTTTTTTTTCTTTCTACATATAGAGAGAACGCGATTCTCAAGCGGTTCGGGCGGTCCTCCATAATGACGCGTCGCATTTGCAATATTTCAATCATTTTTATAGTCTCCCTTTTTTTTTGTCTCGTCTTCCCTTTCTATTTTTACATTGTGTCGACGTGGAATTAAAAATAACACAAAAATATTACGTATATTTGTCAAGTGCAACGAAGTAAATCCGGCTTATAAAATATGTTTCCACCCGGTAAAATTCTAATGTCACAGAAAAAAATATTAGCGGCGGGATTAAAATAATTTTATAATGAAATCGAACAAGAAAAAAACAAATTTCAACTGAAGCATTGTCAATATTTAGTTTTCTATTTATATTTCTATTCGTGGAAAATATTTTCAATATGACTTCGGTCTCTTAATTGTTTTTGCTATAAGAGCGAGAAAATACATTTATATTTTTAAACGATTCTTATGTAGATATATTGTGTGCAAGATTAACGATCGAGAAAAAAAAAAAGAAAAAAATGTGAGAATCGCGTGTGGTTTTAAATAAACGTTTATTTTAGCTTCTCCTTATTTTCCGTCATTCTCATTTTCTCTTGCGGCTGTAACCTGCCCTCACACGCCTTTTCACAATCGCACACCTGGCACATCCAATGCACCCAATTTTTCATAAAATCAATTATCAGCCCAAAGAAAAAAATAAAAATTTTACTTTTCTTTTTTTCATGCTAAATGTTATTATAATTGAGAATATCTGATGAGAATATATGCCTTCAGATGTAAAAAGAGAATGAGCGAGAAGATAAAAGTGAAAAAAAAAGAAAGAGAACAATGAATTTATTTCAACTCAATAAAGGCGAGGAAAAAACTTCTTTTGGAAAATATTTTTCTATTCCAATTGTGGGCAGTAAAATTCCAACTAACTTCCTGTACGAAAAGTGACCGATGCCAAATACTATCCAAAACCGTAAGAGGCGCGCGCGCGCGCACACACACACACACACACACATTCTTCCCATTCGAATCCACGCCTTTCTGCATCTCTTCCACCACATCTTTCGTTTCCTCAAAATATATATATATATATATATAAATGTACATGTATAATATCCATAGGGACGTAAAGACACGCAATAAATTCGACAAATTTGTCGGCAAGATGAGGCCACCGTGGGCCCACCACCAGTGACATTTTTGTTAACAGTCAACATAATAAGAGAATACAAAATATAATAAAGAAAGAAAGAGCGGATAAAAAGAGAAAGAAATAAAACGAAAAAAGAAGAAAAAAAAAAAGGAACAGATGGAAGTGTAAGTGAAAGTGTACAAGGAAATGAATAAAGAGGGTTGTTTGATGGATAACTGGGTGGAAAGAAAATAAGAAAAATATACATGCATGTATATAATAATAATAATAATAATAA
>CAJUYH010008783.1:0-14859 GCA_910591685.1 Galerucella tenella
TGTTTGCTATCATTAAAAGTGTCACTTTTAATGACAGTTGTACAAAAATGCATTTTCGCATCTTTTGAAACCAATTCAGCAGTTATTCCACTCAGTGGCGGCTCTTGGTTAATATTATAAGGGGGTCATAGGTGATGTGACCAAAATCTTGAAATACAGAACTCCACTGACTAGCCCCCCTGAGGCCTATCCGCCGTAGGGGGAAGTTTTTTGAAAAACCACCTAACTTCTGCCCAGAAGTCGTTAAAATCGTTAAAAAAGCAAAATTTGTGGAGTTCCTTTCCAAAGCCACAGAGGCATCCATTTTTTATGGGCTACGCTTGTTTTATATAAAAAACAACCATATTTGATTCAGTTCAGGGACAGCTTTAAAGGAAGTATAACCTAAATTTTCCGAAGATTGTAAAAGCGAAACCACTGGGACTCGAACTCGGGACACCTCGTTTACAAGCCCTTACGCTACAGCAGTTCCCATCCCATCAATGTTTCTGTTCGGTATTATAAGCTACCATTTAACCTCAACTGCGACTTACAGAAGCAGCGTGAAACTTTGGCGTTAACTTTACTTAACATGACAGTTAATTTTGACATTTCATATTTGTTGACAGTCGCCAACTATATTGTTATAATATGCAACACTAAAAAGACAACCCTGGTATAAAAACCAACACTTTGATGTTAACAAATATAGTGCTCATTATTTAGGTCAATATCATCGTCTTTCATATAAAATTTGAAATAAAATATCCATTTGTATGTATTATTGAATAAACTTTATTTAAATATCCAACTCAGCGTTATTTGTGTTATGTGCTTACTCTGTGTAAAAGGATTTGATTACATCATAATACCTACACCTATGTTTTAAGATTATTTGCTAAATTAAATGAAAGTTATACAACGTAGAAGTTGATCACTAACGGTTTGGAGAAAGATATGATCCAAATATCAGAAAAAGAGTATTCTGTTCACATATCCGCGCTACTAACAATATTAAACTGATACCATATTAACGGCAATCTTGAAACAGGAAATGGTCGAACACGTTGATAAAAAGAATTTGATTTTCGATAAAACCCTTTAAAAATATTTATGTAACTGATTTTAAAATAATGTTATTACTTATTATGCTAATTATTCAAATCTATAATTATTATGTGAATAGAAATTTCAAACTAAAATGTAAACTTAAATTCTAGCGCACTCACAAGGCTCGTCTAATATTTTCTCGATTATTAACCTTCCTTCATTGGTTCGTTAATTATCGGCTAGTCCCTGTATAAATGCCGCTGCGGGCTTTATGTCGAACTAACGAATTATGTTTAACCTATAAATATCTTTCCACATCATCGGCACAACTAAAGGATGTGTCTTGATGCAGATATGAACTAATTAGGAAAGAGTAAGAATGATAGATAGAATGATAGAAAAATATGAGTCTTATGTTCTTCTATGAGCCTCTCTACTACGACCTTTGCCCTTCTATCTGTATCTGTAGAGTAGGGAGGGTGAGTGTAGGCTCACAGCACTTGGGCCAGATGTGACCCATTGTACATCCTCCCAGGTCATCGTCCATCCTGTCCTTCCCAGGAAGGTAGACAGGTCACTAGGAGACATCTCCTTTATATCGGTAGGTGTAGGCCAAGACTCACCGAACACACACTCTCTTATTGACGATAACTCCGGACACTCGCATAAGACACGCCTGACAGTTTCATCTTCCTGTTCACACGTCCTGCATAGAGGTGTGTCCACTAGCCCCATAGTATGGAGGTGTTTCCTTAGTTGACACTTTTGACAGTGGCCAGTCAGAAATCCTACTGTTGAACGTAGGTTTTTCCTGGTCATCGCCAACTATTTTTTCGGCGCCAGCTTCCCAGGGTCGCCCAGGGTGAACCTGGCAAGACTGCATCCTTTGATTCCATCCCATCTTTTAATGGATGGGTTTAACGTTTGGCTAGTTCCGCAATTGTCGAAGTCGTTAGGCCGTAGGTGTCACTGGGTCCTAAAATTTTCAGCCCAGCCGCTTCCCTTGCTAAAGAATCGACAATGCGATTACCTTTACTCCTGTCGTGCCCCTTAACCCACCTCAAGTTAATATTGTTATCTGCCGAGGCGTTAGCTAAATCTTGGTGACACTCTAGTACTAGCCCCGATATAACACGTCTGCTCAAGGCTAATAGAGCTTGTCTACCTCCAGTGCAGATTGTTATGTTTTTGCCTGATATTCCTTTTCTGGTTAGTACTTTTGTGGCAATTGAGATACCAGCCAGTTCTGTTTGAACCACGCTGTTATTGTTTTCCATTCCCCACTTAATCCTTAGGCTTAGTCCAGTCCACGGGGTGCCCTTCTATTATTCTAGAGTTTCTTCTCTAAGCCCGTTCTTATTACTAGACTTCGAATGGCAAACCTCTGGTCCTCCATATACTGGGAGGGTTGTGATTTTTCCTCACCTTTCATTGAAAACCTCAGCCTAGTCAGGCCTTCGCAGTAGCACACCATATGTACTGAGGTTTCCTCATCTCCTTGGAAGAAGAAAGAATATTTTGTGGCATGTTTTGTGGCATGGAAGAAGAAACCTCCAACCACATACTTTCGAATTGCACAGAACCTGGGAGATTATTGGATAGAAGAGGGTCATTTACCTAAGTTGAAGCCTGCAGATATCCTAAAATTTCTTCGGGAAATAGGACTAAAGGAGCTACTAGTTATCTACCTATTTCCTTTCCAAAAGCTTCGTGTCTTCTATATAGGCCACCAGTTTATCTGGAGGAATCTTCAGTAGTTGAGATGGTTGTGTTATTTCCCCTCCAAAGTGCTTCCGTCTGAGTCCTTGTAAGTTCTCACAGAAGCAGAGTATGTGAGTAGGTGTTTTATCGCAGCTTTCACATTTTCTGTACATAGGTTCACTAACTTTTCCCATCCTGTGCAGATGCTTCCTCAGGGCATAGTGTTCAGTCACCAGGTCGGTAACTGTCTTCAAATTTCTCTTACCCAGTTCCAACTGCCTTGACGAAAGTTCCTTGTCTAACTTATTCAGTAGACTCTTAGTATGGAGGTGTCCTTGTGTAAGCCTCCATTTGGGTTAGTGTTCCTTAACTAGCCAGTTCCCAACTTCTCCTCTTACGTAATCCTTTGTGATTCCACAAAACGGTTCCGGACCTGTGAAGGCTCGTTTAGAGTCTTCTTTAGCTAGCTGGTCTGCCATTTCATTCCCTGCAATCCCCTCATGTGCCGGCATCGATACTAGAGACACTTTGTTGTCCCTTGCCTACATGTTGAGGGATTCTTTACAGTTTTTTACCAGCTTAGACCTAGTTGATTGCTGATAGCTTTAATCAGAGCCTGGCTGTCAGTGAAAATACTCCAAAATACATACATACCTACCAATAAGCATCAGTTCCCATGCTCACCGACAAAAGGCTGCAGTTCGTATTTATGTAGTACACTTTTTTGTTGCGATACAATGTATACATTTAATTTTATAAAGTTGCTACATTGTAAGTTTACGATTAGGATAACAAACAAAATAAGCTGTACGTTTCGAGTGTATTATCTCGAAAAATATCAATTCTGAAAAAAAAATTCCATATAGGTAAACAAGATAGGAATGGGAAATTCAATTTACAAAAGATAAGATCTGTTTCTTCAGTTGAATCAACATTTTTAATCTAGTCTAGTGTTTTCTTCATTTCAGGTATGATGTGGTATATCTTATCAATATCGCTAGCAATACTACCAGTTATTTGGAAGTCAAGTTCTTTAGGTAAAAAATGGATAAAATTTTCGATATACATAGCGTTTTGTTTTGCTGTAACACTGTTAATTCCAATTTGGCTACTTAGACCAAAAGACAGCAGAAATGCCTTGTAAGTTGAACTTTTCAAAAATAATAGAACCAAAAAAATAGTTATTTATGATACAAGTGCGTGAAGTTATACTTTTGCGCACGAGTTGCGAAAATGCAAGGAACGAGCGTACCGAGTGCCTTTTTCGCAACGAGTGCGCAAAAGTACTTCACGCACAAGTGTAATACATAAGTTTATCTAGGAGAACAACGAATTCTAATTATTTAAATTACTAATCATAACATTGGGTAATTTGTCTTTTTTTAAAGTGACAAATATTTTTCACTATGTCTGACCCTTCTGACAAATTTACTGACAGCACAAAAGTTCCTACAACAAACGACTAAATTCAAGGCAACTAGATAACCACGTAGAGTGTTAAAATGAAAACCCCATTTAAAAAGCATTGGTCATTTACGCACACTTTTTAATGTATGTATAATGTATGATTTCACACATTCTGTTTGGTTCGTAAATGACTAATTTTAAAAGTGGTCGTAGATAAAACATTGTTTCAGTACCAATGCTTTGAGATAGTTATATACAATATGTCCCCCTAAGTTGGAATCATAAGGAAAACTTTTTTATTATTAATTTTAGGAAAAAAGCTATTTTTCATAAAAAGTTCTGCATTATCTAGAACCTATAATACAGTCATCAAATATCAAATTTTTTAGTCGTATACGAGGTTTGTCAAAAAATATTAGTTTCACTCAAGAGTAAAATACCTTTGAATTTGACGATATCGAAAAATGTTGATCAGAATTAAAAATTACGATTAAATATGTTATAACATTCATTTAAATTGAAACTTCAGATTATTTTATTTTTACTAATGTTTCTATTTCGAATGAACATTTTATATCTTGTAATTACGAAACACATGATAATATTTTAGGTTTTCAATGTTTTTTGATAATTTTGCATTTAAAACGCGGAATAAGTGCATATTAATTTATTTTTCAAATAATAAAATACATTCTAACACCAAGTTATAAAATTAATATCATATTAATGTTAGAAACAAACAAATTTAATTTTTACTCATACCAATGCTTTCACATTTCCAACTTTTTTTAGTAACATTTTTCCACTAATTATAAAGATTATTTCACTCAATACAAAATACGCGCCTTCGATTGGTTTAAATATGAGGATTGATATCTGAAAACACCATGTTTTCGATTTTGTATTTCGGCACCTGATTGGATACATGCAATTTTCCTATCTGTGTGTTTCGCGTTGTTATTAGTTATTTTATTCGATATTAAAAATGGTTGTTTTAGGAAACCACACTCGCGCTTACGCGCTCGTGCTGTTTCCAAACAACAATTTGTTTCTCAAAATCGAAGAAATTTGTATTTCGATAATCATTAACACACTTGTTGTATTATTATCGAGAACAGATACGAATCCCGGTAAAACATCAAACGATTTTCAGCTCCGTCGTCAATGACCTTGGACCTTTAACTCGGTATGGCCGCGATGTTGCCAGTTTAAAATATTTTCTGAATTTCTTACCAAATTGCAGTGTTGACTCGGGGACAATAACAATTTCTAGTGCCGGATCTAGTTTTTTTGGAAGTTTCCACTAAATTTTTAAAACTGCACATTAAATTAAAACAATAATCATAATCGAATATATATTTATGTATTTATTAAATACCTTTATGTACATTCCTATGATTTGTTATAAATAGTCATTACTCTTGGGAGATTAATTGATAAATACATTTAGATAACACAAATAATTACAAAAATCAACCAAATTTTAAAGTACAAATAATTCCTAATTTATTTATTATCAAAGGGAATACAATATACACCTATTCAAGGACGAATTTTGATAATAATTTGTAGCACCAAAGTTAATATCAAAAACTTCAAAATTTCTTAATACTTATAAAGTATTATAGGTTTTAGTTAATGCAGAACTTTTTATGAAGAATTACTTTTTTTTCTAAAATCAATAATAAAAAAGTTTTCCATATGATTCCACCTTATGGGGACATATTGTATATATACGTTATTACGTTATTGAGAAATCCTGCAATTTATTTTGTAATATTAATTAATGTGAAATTTAAGAAAAGTGAGTTAGTGTGAGACAAAAAACAAGGTAGATCATAAACAAACTAGATAGTAAATTAACTCTAAAGAAACCAAAATATAAGACAGAATACAATCATTAAGGCCGATAAGAAATACATTCAAGTTAAAATAAAAACAACATTGCCAGATTGTGTCTAAAAGTTAATTATCCATTGAAACACGAATTGATAGGAAATAATCCTCTGAACCGTTGAGGTGGGATTGATTCCTTTCGCAATTCAAAAAATGGAAAATGTAAGTACGGGTACTAGCATGGAACAAATTACTGGTATGTTTGCAGAAATCAGTAAGAAATTAAATACAATGGACGATAAGTTAGAAATTGTGTTGAATGAAAATAAACAGCTCAAAAATGAAAATGAGAAATTGAAGCGACAAATTACAAAGCAAGACCATAAGATTACAGCGTTGGAAAGAGATATATATATATATATATATAATCTTGAGCCCTTTTACCCTCAGGGTGTCGGGTTATCATTTTATTGTTGCATCATGAACTTTTTCCATTCTTTTCTGTCTCTAGTCAGTGTCTTTGCTTCATTCCATTGCTTATTTCTTTCTTGTAGAATCTTTCCTATCATGTCGTTCCAGGTTTTTTCAGGTCTTCCTCTTCTTCTCTTGTTTTGTATTTTCGCTTCATAAATTTGTTTCACAGGTCTATTGCTTGGCATTCTCTGTATGTGTCCCCACCATCCTAATTGTTTTTGTTCTATAAATGAAATAATGTCTTCTATGTCTAGTTCTTCTCTTATTCGTGTATTTCTTATTCTGTCTCTCCTTGTCACTCCTATAACTCTCCTCAGGTATTTCATTTCTGTTGCTTGTATTCTACTTTTGATTTTTTTTGTTAATATCCAGGATTCACATCCATATGTTAATACTGGTCTATATATTGTTTTGAATATTTTTAGTTTTGTCTGTCTTGAAATTTCTCTTTTATTGATGAAGTTCTTATTCATTGTATTGTATTGTGGAAAGAGATAATAAAAGGAAAAATATAATAATCAAAGGAGTCGAGGACAAAAGGAACGAAAACAGAAATGAAACACAAGAGACAGTAATATCCATAGTTGATAAAATAGGGATAGATATTAAAAGTGAAGAAATAGATGAAATTAGAAGACTGGGAGAGTATCAAGAAAATAAAACAAGACCCATTGTATTAAAACTTACCACGGGAAACAAGAAAACAGAAATACTTGGTAAAGCCAAAAATCTGAAGGGAACAAACATATGGATGGACAATGATTATGCCAGGGAAGTACTGGAAGAAAGAAAATTATTAATCCCATTTATGAAGGATGCTAGAGCTAAGGGAAATAGTGCTTATTTAAGATATAATACTTTAATAATAAACAAAAAGGCATACAATTTTGAAGACCTAAACAACGCTGACATATCTCACATATCTTTGAAAAGAACAACTACTGACAGGTCTCCAAATAGCCTCGCAGAAACGAGACAAGTATCAAAAAGTTTGAGAATGACAAAAAACTAGTCAAAAAAGGTACAACTACGCACAGTTATAATGAAAAACGCAATGAAAAAGGCAATGAAAAAGGTAATGAAGCAAGTATACAAGGAAAAGAAAGAAAAATAGATGGGACAGTTTGGAAAATAGGAACTTGGAATGTAAGGAGTATTACGGGTAAAGAGCAAGAGTTAGAGGAAGAATTTAACAAATCAAATTTGGATATCTTAGGAATCACTGAAACAAAAATGAAAGGAAAAGGCGAAAAAACATTGAATGGAGGAAACATATTTATTTACAGCGGAGTCGATCATAACCAAAGAGGAAGAGAAGGAGTTGGGTGTATATTGAAATCTACACACCAAAAATACATACGAAAATGGGCAGGGATTAGCAAAAACATTTTAAAAATCGAAATGTACATTGAGGAACAGTTAAAGACAACCATAGTAGTAGTGTATGGACCTGGAGAAGACGAAAAAGCACAAGTAAAAGACGAATTTTGGGAGCAATTAACAGAAACAATTGAACATACATCTGGAAGATTATTAATAATTGGGGACCTCAACAGTAGAGTTGGGAAAAGAGATGAAGAATCAGGACAAACAATTGGAATGCAAGGAGAAGACACAAGAAATGGAAATGGGCGAAGATTGATTGATTTTTGTTTAACCAACGAACTTATAATAACAAACACATATTTTAGCCATAAAGATATACATAAATATACCAGAGAGATGCCAAGCAGAAATGACAAATCTATAATAGATTATGTTATAGTAAATAGCGAAAACAGAAAAGAAATATTGGATACCAGAGTCAAGAGAGGGGCAGAACTATATACGGATCACTATCTTCTGATATCTAAAGTAAGAATAAAAGCAGAAGATAAAAAAACGAAGATAGCCGAGAAAAATGTCATACGCAAAACTACAATAAAAACTTATAAGTTGGGGGAAGAAGAAACAGCTAAAAAATTCGAAGCTCTAACTGAAAAGGAGTTCCAAGTGCAGTATAACAGCATTGGTAACCTAGACCTAGAAAATTTATGGAAATATTTTAAAGATGTCATAATAAAAACAGCAACTGATACATGTGGAACTACAATAATAGACAAAAACAAAAAGAAGACAAATTGGTGGAGTGAGGAAATTAAATCGGAAATCAAAATGAAAAAACAATTATGGCACAAATACTTGAACAACAGAAATCCTGATACTTACAAGGTATACAAGACACAGAGACAAAAAGTAAAAGAGACAGTTAACAGCGCAAAACAAAAATCTTGGGTGAAATTCGGGGAAAAATTGGAAAAAGACAGCTATAGCAATCAAAAATTGTTTTACAATACAATAAAAACACTCAGAACAGGCAAGCAACATAACAGCACTAATATAGCTACGAAACAAGGGAAAATATTAACAGAAGCAAAGGAGATAATGGCACGATGGAAAGAACATTTCGAAGAAACACTGAATACAAGGGCTATAAGGGAAACTGAAATTATAGATAGCTGTGAAGAAACGGAAACAGAGTGGAACGATCACATAAATTTTCAACTAGAAGAAGTAAAAATGGCAGTAAGAGATTTAAAAAAAGGCAAGGCAGCGGGACATGATGGAATTAAAGCAGAAATGTTGTTAAATTTAGGAAATTTTGGCTTAAAAACATTAACTTACCTATTAAACAAAGCAGCATCAGAAAATAGAATACCGAAAGATTGGGAAATAGGAATCATAATGCCCCTATACAAGAAAAACAGTAGACAAGACTGTAACAACTACAGAGGAATAACACTGTTAAGTGTCCCATCTAAAGTATATGAAAGGTTACTAAACGACAGACTGAAAAGGATAATAGAACCATATTTGGAAGAGACACAAAGTGGTTTCAGAAAAGGAAGAGGAGTTCAAGATCACATATTTTCAATTAAACAGATGATCGAGAAAAACCACAAAAATCAAATATATATGGCCTTTATAGACTTAGAAAAAGCCTTCGACAGCATACCTAGAAGAACGATATGGAAGAGTTTGAAAAGAAGGGGAGTGGACGTCAGATTGCGAAATAATATCGAAAGTATATATCAACGAACAAGAAACTACGTCAGAACAAATAATAGAGAATCAGAAGAATTCATAACTAAGGAAGGGGTAAGACAGGGTGGAGTATTAAGTCCAACATTGTTCAACTTAGTTCTAGATGACGTAATCAAGGAAATAAAACCCACTATCAAGAAACTCTTACTTGGATACAGAAATTTGGAACCAATCTATGTAACAGAAATGGCATTGGCAGATGACTTAATGGTCTGTGCCAAAAGCGAGGAAGATTTGAAATATAACCTTGATAAATGGTATTTGGCACTAAAACGAAGAAATTTAAAAATAAACGTGGACAAAACAAAAGTAATGATAATAGGCAACAATGACATCCAAACAACAATAAACTTAGATAACAAAGAAATAAAACAAACCAATAGTTTCAAGTACCTAGGAGTTACAATACAGGAGAATGGAAAAAATGAAGCAGAAATAAACAATAGGGTAGAGAGCGCGATAAAATTGTATTATACATTGAATAAAACATTTATTTGGAAAAAAGAGATAGCCAAGAAAACAAAGCTGACAGTATATAAAACAGTCGTCAAACCTATTCTTACATATGGATGTGAAAGCTGGACATTATCTAAGCAGCAGAAAAGTAAAATACAAGCTGTCGAAATGAAATTTTTAAGGGGCATAGAGGGAATAACAAAAAGAGATAGAAAACGAAATGAAAATATAAGAGATGCTCTAGAAATGGAATCGATATTAAGTAGTATAGAAAGACAGCAACTAAGATGGTTTGGTCATTTGGCAAGAATGAACAACAATAGGCAAGTCAAGAGAATATGGGGAGCAAGATCAATCCAAAAACAGACGAGAGGCCGGCCGAGGAAAACATGGAATGATGTAATTGTAGAGAATTTAGCGAAAAGAAATAAAACATGGACAGTAGGAAACAGCATGGCAAAGAACAAGAAACAATGGGCCAATTTTATTTATAATAATTAAACATTACACCTTAACACCTACGGGTATACTAAGGTTTTTGATTATATATATATATATATTAATTAATGTTAAAATACAATCAATGTAAAAGTACAAAATTTTGTTCGGAAAATTACTAGTTAATTTCTGGTTAATTCTTATCAAAATGTAGATAACCAGTCGATTGACAAGTTTTTTGAACCTTGGAAAAATTTTTATGTTGAATAATGTTTTAGAAAACCAGTAAATTCATGGTTGATTGTTTTTAAATAGCACCTCGTGATTATAATTTATTATCAATTCTAATAGAGAGCTGGAGAGATTTGACATTCTTTCATTCAACTCAGTAATCTGTCAAGTCGAGCAGAAACAAAAGCATACCATTCAGGAGCCCCCTCAAACCTCGTTAGTATTTTTCCTCAAATGTCTGTCAACTTCGGTTTTTTTTTGTTTACAATTTAACGTAAATTAGAATGCAAATTCATTTAAAAAGTCGAGAACAAAATTGACAGAAATTTGTCACGATGACGTACTAGGGAAAAGTTTATTGAATTTTGTTATTTGTGTTTCGCATCTCCGTCAATGAAAACTAAAGCTTAGAACAGTTCTAAGAACTGAAGTTAGTGCCACGTGACTTGATATCTGCCAATCCTGTCTATCTCCATTTATTTTGATGTTTAAGTGTCCATTACTATCCCACTCTCTTGATAGGTTGTTGAAATAACAAAACATAAATACTGTTACGTCAATTTTACTGACGTATGACATACGTCATCTTTGTGACCAATCATATTTCTACATCAAGAACGCAAAACTAATATAAATTAATCGACAACTGTGAATAACGAATGGACAGCAACGTTGAAAAAACGGTGAGCAACGAACATCGGAAACAGTAGAGTTTATAAACCCAGCTTAATACACATTAATTTTCTAAAAAAAAACCCAAATAGTTCCTACCACAATCTAAAAAAAGTTTCAATACTTTGCAACTTATCAATAGTAGATACCGTATATACCTATTGTTGATAACACGTCAAACGTCAATGTATATCGTAGGTCATTCAAGCCAGTGCCGTGTAGATTCCAAAAAAGGGTCTAAGTTTAATTATAAATTAATTAATTATTGCTCACTTTCACCGTATTCGCTAACTCCCTGTTTAAAATAACACAATGTTAAAATTTAAATAATCGATTAAATTGCAATCACTTGCACCGTAATTTAAGGGTTCTTGGTTAAAATAAACTAATCAATCTGGGGAAGTTTTGCTAAATTACAATCGGTTGGTACTAACACCTAAATTCAGTCTCGTCAGACAATGATATTTTGAGGTTAGATTTCGGATATAAAAAAATTAGATGACTGGTGGTTGTATGCGGGGCGTATAATTAGAAAAAAATCTTTACCAATTATAGAAATGTATTCTCTCAATGCTCAAAAACAATTTTAACAAAAAAATAACTGTGCCAGTCGATTTCTTGTCCAAATATACCCCCATTTGGCAATTTAAACACCTCTATTTAAAATTTGCCCCTGAAACGATTGATAGTAATTGTAAAGCTCTTGCTCTTGAATTGTTTTCAATAATTTTACTTTGACAATTTATAAACTAATAACTTTAACAAATGTTCCCAGTAAAAAGGTCTTTTGAGAGTGCTACCTTAAAATTTCAGTTGAATATTCATAGATTTGTGGTATTTACAATATATCCCTATCATCCTCAAGGAAAATGTCTTCTTCCAAAAAATCCATTTTTTAGACGCACCGAGTAGTCCAGTCATTACGTCGGAAAAATCGGGAAATAAATGAAAATGAACCGAGAAAGCCAAATTTTGGATATTACGTGGGGGATGGCAAGAAAAGCTTAAGTTCAAATTGTCGAACAAAATAACCTTGTGCAATTTCCGCCATCTTGAAAAAACCCTTAAATTCAGTTTTTTCATCATAACTCGGTTCCCCGTTGAGATACGAAATTTTTTATAGAACACTTTTTTGTTGCTCTTCTCGCGATCTACAATTAAGGACCCATGCATTTTTCACGTCTCGATCGTCGTTTTCGAGATATCGATCAAAAATATCAAAAATTTGGGGAGAATTTTTTTTTTCGCTATTTACTTTTTTCTGGTGAAAGATATCGCAGGAACCAAAACTTCGGAAAGGGCACGACGTTCAAGGAAGAACCAATCGCCAGAGTTCACGTTCGACGAAACTACTACTCCGAAAGTTAGCCAGGAGAAGTTTCTTGCAAGGGACCAAAATAAGCACAATTTGATACAAATGCTTCGCCGTTATTTTGCAAATACCGGGATAAAAGTAGAACAGGCTTTTGAGGATGCTGACACTCTCATCGTAACCACAGCAATTAAAGAAGCATCGCTCCATGACTCTGTGGAAATCGTTGGCGAAGATATCGATCTTTTGGTCCTAATTTGCGGACTTGCAATGGAGAAAAAAAATATTTTCTTCCACAAACCAGCCAAAGGCAAAACACCGGCAAAAGTGTACTCTCCAAATTGTTTCAAGCATGATAAGTCTGTTCTTGAGAACATTCTTTTCATCCATGCTTTCAGCGGTTGTGACACCACGTCATCTTTTTATAACATTGGAAAGTCGAAGTTCATCAGCACCCTCGAGAAGAATCCGAACCTCCGGTCATCGGTAGAATTATTCAAGCAAGAAAAGGTCGATCCGGAGATGCTAGCTTGCGCGGGAAAGCTGTTCCTTATCGCTCTTTATGGTGGTCGTAAAGAGGACACGACGATGGATATTTTGCAATTCCATCGCTTCGCAAAATCAATGACGACAAGCAAGACGAATAATCTTTCACTGCTCCCACCAACGGAAAGTGCGGTCCGCCAACACATTTTCCGGACATATTTACAAGTACAAACGTGGCTCGGAATTTTTAAAGATCCTCAAGAATGGGGTTGGCGACAAACAAATAACGGGATCGAACCAATTTGCACCACAGCCGCACCCGCTCCACCTGAACTTTTGAAACTCATTTCGTGCAAATGCAAAGGAAAGTGTGGAGCTGCTTGTGGCTGCAGGAAAGCAGGAATCCATTGCTCCGTTATTTGCCTGCACTGCAGTGGACAGACATGTGACAATGTCGCCAGAGTCGAAATTTTATGCAACGACGATCACGACGATGACGATGATTACGATTTTTCGACCGTCACATCATTTCCTGCGATCGAAGAGGTTTCACGACTCGAAGAGTCTACGGAGGAGGAACTTGAACAGCCAGGACCATCCAAACCACGAAAAACGTGTGAAAAAAATTACCACTTGTTATCATTATGTTTGCTGCATAAAAATTATTTCATCAATAAATTTTATGTATTTGATTTCTAATTTGGCTGGTTTATGAATTTTTTTTTGTATTGCAATAATTCCCTGAACCATTTTCCATCCATTTTGACGCGTGGATACAACCGAGCGAGCGGCTAAATGAAAACCGGGCACAGTTTCACTGACTTTGTGGCGCGCTAGAGGTTGTAATTTTTGTCGGAAATGAGAAATAAAAAAAAGGAATTGTTGGTCTGGACACGCTCTACAAGTTTTATTTCAAACATTTTTCGATATCTTTCACCAGAAAAAAGTAAATAGCGAAAAAAAAATTCTCCCCAAAATTTTGATATTTTTGATCGATATCTCGAAAACGACGATCGATACGTGAAAAATGCATGGGACCTTAATTGTAGATCGCGAGAAGAGCAACAAAAAAGTGTTCTATAAAAAATTTCGTATCTCAACAGGGAACCGAGTTATGATGAAAAAACTGAATTTAAGGGTTTTTTCAAGATGGCGGAAATTGCACAAGGTTATTTTGGTCGACAATTTGAACTTAAGCTTTTCTTGCCATCCCCCACGTAATATCCAAAATTTGGCTTTCTCGGTTCATTTTCACTTTTAAATGTATATAATGACTGGACTAGAGCTATTTTTTGACGTTAGTCACATCAGTTTTGTGTGTTTTTTAGGTTATAATTCATACTACTGTGGTTTATATACGATTTAAGCCTCCAAAATCGGTGGTTTAACCGTGTCTTAAATTGTGATGCAAGCCAAATTTCAAAATTAACTAATAGTTAAATTTTAAACTACTGTTATAATGACGGTGCAAGTGGGCAATTTCAAGTAAATTTTTTATTTTAGAATAAAAATAACCATAGGAGATAAAACAGATGAATATAAATAATGTATGTTTATTTTGACTGAAATATTTTTCTCTGGTATGTCATCTCGAACATATTTTACGATTTATAAAATATGTTATCTGATTTCCTATTATCCTTTTATTATATTTTTAATTGGTATAGTAGAAAGGTATTATAAACAGAATTATATTTTATTAAATATGGCACCAATGGGCTTGTTCAAGAAAA
>CAJUYH010008784.1:0-14859 GCA_910591685.1 Galerucella tenella
CTTCCAACATGGACAATGATAAGTCTTTTTCCTTTTCCAGATGGTTTGAATTAATCTTCTTACAAAAAGAACAAAAATGTATAAAATAATTATTGTTACAGATTGGTTTGTTTTCTATTATGAATAAACTGTGTTGCCTTTCTTTATCAAACTTACTAAAATTTATGTACCTCTATCACTTTTTTTTATTAAAATTAGTACATCCCGTTACCTCTGATCTAAATCGTATATTCTTCAGCATAGCTGCAACTCATTCGTTCAATACAAAATGTACCTTACGGTATACCCTCTTAAAATATATTTTGGTACGTCTATGAAATCTACTTAAATGAATGATTTATTACTCCTTGTCCTTTCTATATAGACTATATTCATTGTATACAAGATTACGTATTTATTATACACTGAAATTTGCTAATCGTAACATTAAAACTGAAAAATGACAGAAACATCCCAAACTAAGTATACTTAAACATTTGTAATCATTACTTTGTTAAACATAATAATTTAATCAATAATTAACTTTATCGAATCTCAAGCTTTAATAATTGCATTTTCCTATAGTAGTCTTTGTGCCCTGAAAATCTGTATCGGATTGTGCCGTAAATCAGTATTACACGTATTTAACCACACGACTGTCCCTCGTAACTGTTGTATTATGGTAACAGGTAAGGCGTCAGAGAAAAGATGTACCAACATTTTCAAACGTTCCGACGCAAGTGAATTCACTTGTCGGTAGTTAGTGTACGGTGGCTAAACCAAAGGATAGCTATTCCAATAATCCTATCTAAGGACTTCTCAACTTTCCAAAAGGAAGGGAGTGACAGCGATTCACCATTGCGTTGAAGAAATTAAAAGGCAGAAAAGGGCATTCCATTCAGTTGCTATCTTCAATGGGCTGAAGAATGTAATCTAGATTCAGAGGACCCCAATACATCTGAAAAGGACAGGCCATTTAGCCACCTCATCAAATCTAATCTGATCTAATCGTAAGCAAAACCAATAATTCAATAATTCAATCAAATTTATTCATACAAATATTATTTTTGAGCCACTCATTTCCAAAATAAGAAACTGGTTAATATAAGACCCATACCCTGTATAAAGATATAATTAATATTTGTAATGTATGAATTTCATTATGAAGCCGCCAAAGTCGTCTTCAATTTTTGTTGGTTTGAAAAAAAAATGTTTAAACAAAATGAAGGTCTTATAATTTCAAGAAGCATAATTTTTATAATATTTGAACAACTAATGTCAATTCCGCAGATTCCGGATTCGTGTTGTTTAAACAATTTGAAACAATCGCTGTGTTAAGTTGTTTATAATTGTTTATTTTGTAATTGTTATCGATTATATTTTGAATATTAATAAAAATTGACGTGATTAAATAATAATACTTTAGCAAATAACTTCTGCATCATCAAATTTGATCTTTTTTAAGGTTAAAAAAACGTAAATAAAAACAAAAACTCCGGTTCAACGTCTGGGACCCACGCTCCCTATCATTATACAACTCTCGTCTTTTTTTTCTCCAAATACCTGTCCGCTTATTATGGCCAAAATTTTCAAAAAGAAATAAGAGATCTTCATACCGCAAGAATGAGTCGAATTACGAGTAGAGGATATAAGGAGCGTAATCGTATATTTGGGATTTTTTCATAAAATAATGGGCTTGTTCAAGAAAATCTTTTTTAGTAAATAATAGAAACTAAAACTCATTTTAAACAGATTCCCAAAATTTTAGATTTTTTCGCGAACGTTTAAGCCCTCAAATTAATTAAAGAAGTTGGATTGAACGAAAACGGGGCGTGAATACCTGTGACGTCACACTGCATATGCTATACCTAACGTTTGAAATGCCGCGAGTCGAGAGCTATATAATTGTGTATATTGTATCGTTCTGTGTAAGAAAAAAAACGCTGGACTGTTGACTGTACCTACTGTATCGTTATTTTATTGTGATGGGAGTGAGAAAAAAATTGGTAAATGAATAGGTACTATTTGATTCCTGACTGTCCTAACACATCCAAGAATGCACCAGAAATATATATATATACATTAAAACAGTGGAACAGTTAAATTAAAACCTTGAGTAGTACCGAGATTGTTTGACGGTCTAAAAAATAGAGTAACAATGCATAGTTCAAAGCCACGGTCACAGTTTTTACAAGTTAAGCTCAGAAAATAGAGCCTCTGATGATGATAAAGTAGAGGAAGAAAATCAAATGGATATCACACAAATGGAACCTATATCTCCGGAAATAGAGATTTAGGCTTGCATTAAGGCTTATGTACGTTCCAAAGCGATTCAATGCGGGGTCGAGGGGTTTTATATATGGAAAATGGCTAAAAAGAGAAAATGCACTAGCAATGAGATCGTTCCAAAGAAATCGTGAATGGAAAAAGACGGGAAACCTATGAACGAAGAGTTTTCAATATCCACTAGCGGTACTTCTCCTACATTTAGCTCGTCAGAATTAGGTACGTCAGATCCGAATGGCTCATTTTATATAGACACTAATAGGTTAGACGAAATAGAATATTTTATTTATTAGAAAAAAAATCCAAAGTTTCATTTGGGAGTTCCGAGTCATTCATTATTTGTTGTGAGATTGTTAACAAAAAAAATGTGAGCTGGACAAGCTTGATATCTATTTAACATTAAAAAAGATCAAATTGAATTTACCTTATAGGATATTAGGAGACGATTTTGGTGTGGCACTTTCCAGAGTATGTAGCATTATACAAAAAACTATACCGTATTGGCCAGTTACCTTTACCAATTAGTGCAAGTTAAGAAAAGACTTTCTACTCCCTCCAGACGCAGATATGAAAATGTACAATGTATTATAGATTGTTTTGAAGTTTCGATTCAGAAACCAAGTGTGAATTCTTTGTTTCTATTAATGTAGTCCCTCACCATAAATATATCGACTTCAGGTGAATCTACAGAATCTGCTTCAATAAATCCAGTATCTACTGAGTACATCTTTAATAGCAAAAATCACTAACACTTTTAAAATTTTAAGTTATTGCAGCTGTAATCAACTTTCTTATGTAAAACGCAGCGGTGTACAGAGCACAATATGCAATGTGACGTCACAGTCGGTTCTGTCGCTTTTTAAGGGAGCTCCATTTTCAACCTCTAATATCTAAGTAGTGGGGAAAGTTCAAGAGCTGGAAATTTCACTAGTTATTTTGATGATTCAGTTTTACATAATAATGTAAGAAAAACCGAGGAAATTTTTCATTGATAACAAGCCCATTCAACTATAAGAAAAATGTTTTCAACAACAATACCACTATAAATTTTAATTAACTTTGAAAGATTTCTTATTCTGTAGCTATTTTTACTCCACACATTCATTATTTTTCTAGGAATATTTTTAAATTGATACTGAATTCGGTTCTGTAAATGCGATTTTTATTTTTTTATTTTCAAAAATCCCAATGTGTTGTTGGGCGTGATACAAAATAAAGTAATCTCTTGACTACATCATTAAATACTTTTTCTTTATTCTTTTGGTACATTTTGTATGGAAACAGTCACTTGAAATTTATATTTAAATATTTCATGAAACCTGACAGAGGTTTGTGTATTCATATGTTTGCTTTTTTTTGTATTATTTCCAGTGTACCAAGTTCTTGAAAGTATCGTGTTTCTGAACAAAAATTACTCAAATTAAAAGACCGTCCATAAAAAAAATATTCAGCAAACTCATTTTTTTATATTTGACACGATAGATCCATGCTTTTTTTTGGGCTAAATCAAATATTATGGATTTGATGAGACCCATTTCCTCAGTCTCATCAAGTATACGTCAAGGTTCTGTCCAAGGTTCTTCTCTTTTCATGTCAAAGATAATAGTATATTACTATCGTAACGTCTGATAGTAGACAAGCCCTATTAGCCTTGAACAGACAACGTATTATATACACTTACGGCCTAACGACTTCGACAATTGCGGAACTAGCCAAACGTTACGCCCAAGCTCAATCTCTTAAGATATAAGATGGAATCAAAGGATGCAGTCTTGCTAGGACGCTGGGAAGCTGGCGCCGAAGAGATATTTGGCGATGACCAGGAAAAACCTACGTTTAACAGTAGGATTTCTGACTGCCCACTGTCAACTAAGGAAACACCCCATACTATGGGCAACGAACATTAACAAGACAAGAAGGATCACTCTAAGCTCCTCCCCTCGTTATGCCTATCTCGCTCGAATATCGGATGCTACTGTGTATAGAGCACCGTAAGTCTCCTACGCGCGATATGCATAAACAGGTTGTCCGTCGTAGGGATATGTAAAGAAATATACCAGTTGTCTTTTTGAGTGAGCGAATTTTCCTTTAGAAATAAAATAAACATTTACGTACTTAGTGTTTTGTGTTTGGTTCTGCAAACAGAATGATGGAAAGGTAACATACGTGGAAAAATGTATAAACAATACTATGCACTTTATAAATGGCTGGAAAATTACTATTACCTCTGCTCTGTCTTTATAGGAAACCTTAAAATGCAGGAATTATTCATTTCTTTTAACAAGGAACCTTAATAAGGATTGCATTGACATTTTTTTGGTCTGGTAAGAAATTGCGGAAACTTGAGAAATCCAACCCCAATTCAATTTTGTAGGGCATTCAAGAAATTATTTTCTCTAAAATATTTTATTGAGGTTAAAGGTGCCAATTGTATTATTAATACAGTTTTGCTCAATGTAACTTCTGATATGCTAGAAGGATATGAAAATATCGATGTATCTATATCGACAAATAATAGCTCTTTAACAGTTTTCACATGCGACTATAGAAATCTTTCAAGTACGGATGGCAATGCTATAGTTTACATTTCTGGCTATCTATTAAGGGAATGTTCGCTGCAACACTCTTGTAGTGCTTGCACAAAGTATAATGATGAAAATACATTACCAAGAGAAGCGGCTGTATTTTTAGAGCATAAAGCATATTCGACTTCTAAAAACTATGGAGGTCTGAATGTACCTCCTAGTAATATTGTAGAATATGTTAAGCAACTAGAAATAATCTTTGTTGAAAATTTTAATAAAATAATTGTTACGAGAACGTTGGAGCGACCCTTAGAAAATTATATGAACATTTACTATTTACACATCCTTGTAGAGAGTTTCCTCATAAATATTTTTTAAACCTATATTAGGCTGCGGATTTATTTTACAATTAAATTTGCAGACCGGGATATAATTTTTTTAATTGAGTTGTTAACGGGCTATTCAATATGAAAGACTTTCAAAATTCATAGATTTTTACTCATTTGGTTAAACGCCTTTGGTTTTGGATGGTTCGTGTATCGATTCTCTCAATTTTCGAATGCCGATAATTATTTTTCCCAGTACCCGTATTTAACTGTTAGGTAAGTTGGTACTCTTTGATGGCCTCGGATTGGAAACAACCTGTAATGACCTGTATACATTTTATATTAGAATACCTATTTAAGTTGGCATTGGCAAACATTTTATTGTTAATTTTTATACCTACTAGTCTCATCTGTAGCTCACTATATTATTACTTTTTGATGTAGCCTTCATTTTTGCTAGGTACCAGTTCTTTTTATAATTATGTTTAGATTCACCAATTAATTAATATCCTGACGATATTCCCTTTTCTATTTTAATTCCCACTAAGCGGAATAGGTTACAATAACAATTATTGCTAGATGTTTTTAAATCACCCTGGTAAGGTGGTAAGTGAACGTTTATTCGTTTTAATCGCCAGCGGTTTGCATCAACCTCGTATAAGCACGAGCACATGCACGGCTCCAGGAATTTGTCGAAATCGTCGGCGCGCTTGTGTATGCTGGACATGAAAGTTCCGACTGAGAGTGACCCTTCTTGTCTTGTTAATGTTCGTTGCTATGGGGCTAGTGGACAGATTTCAGGATGTGTGAACAGGAAGATGAAACTGTCAGGCATGTCTTGAGCGAGTATCCGGAGTTATCGTCAATAAGAGAGTGTGTGTTCGGTGAGCCTTGGCCTACACCTGCCGATATAAAGAAAATGTCTTCTAGTGACCTATTCAACTTCCTGGGAAGGACAGGATGGACGATGACCTAGGAGGACAACTCCTCGGGAGGATGTACAATGGGTCACATGTGGCCTAAGTGCTGTGAGTCTACACTCACCCTCCCTACTTCACAGATACAGATACAGATAACGTCTTACAGAGTAAACATGAGGTAGATAGAGTTGCTTTAGCTAGACATCACCAATAATAGTGAAACATTAACAATATTGTTTTTCATAAAGAGAAATGTATTTTTGCATCCTCTGAAGACAGTTTTGGAAGCAGGTTTTGTTAAAGAACATTTTCCGCTAAAACTATCGAATCAAAACACAATTCCTAAAAGTATCTAAAGACTGAACGATCCAAAAGCACGTGCTTATCTAAAAGTAATTCCCCTCATACCATAACTCGATACTTAAAGGTATTCCTAACAAAATTTCGAAGGCCCTTTGAGGTGGAGGCGGCGCGCGTCGCCCTCCGGCACTGCCGGCGAGTCACTCAACCGTCGTCGGCGTCGATTGTGTCCCCAGCGTCGGGGCGCTGACTCTGTTGCTATCTCGTGGACCGATCTCGCGTGTTCTACCAACTAAGCCGGGTAGTAAAAGTGAATACGTGAAATTTTAGCCGGCTAACCAGGAAATCAGGTAAAGTAAACTGATTTGATTGAATTTATATGTTTTTTTTGATACTTTTCGATGGTGTTTATGGTGAAAAAGTTACTGTCGTGACTGATCGTTGATGTCTTTTTTAGAGACTTTTTAAAATTTTGGTGGACACGCTGCAAAAAAATTTTATTCTCAAAAATTTTAGTTTAAATAATTTTGAGCGGGGTTATAAATCGCGGAAAAGTGTTTGAAACTTTTTGAAAAGTATTTTCTTAGCTACAACTAAACGTTGATCTATTTTTGGAATGAGTTACGAGTTATAACTCTCATAGTCTAATCTCTATTAACATTGATTTCTCTTCCTATCCTGATGAAGCAGAGTTATTTTATGAAACTATTTATGGGATATAATCGTGTCCAACGAATTAGTCTTCAGCAAGTGATTAATTCAACATTTTTGTCGTGTTACTTCATCTACATACGTAGTCACCAGGTGTAACCAAGCCGAATACAATGCCTCGACATTTACAATGCATAATATTATTTTGATTTTTTTTTATTGAATAACATACACACATGCTGAATTACGCAGAATATAGTCATTCCTCAAAAATTGCCATTGTTCGTTGTCAAGTAGCACTTGTTATTGTTCCAATCGAAGTTTATGAAACATATTAAATAATATAATCAATTGACAATTAGTAATTTATGAGATTGTGTGACGTATTATATTGAATTTAATTTACGTCAATATTATTATTTTTTTTTTTCAGTTTTAGCTAATAATTCCTTTCAGGTTGTGGTTCAAAAGATTTTCCTTATTTTGGTAATAGAATTGTTAAAATTGGTAATAAGATTGTTAAAATCTCTAATATCAACCACTAGTCGATGAGCCCATGGGGAAAAAAGTGTCGCGATTTGAAACAACAGCAAACCCATTCAGAACGATAGTTTATCATGCCACCATCAGTTCCAGCATATTGCGTACATTTTCTCTGAAAACTGAACATTTTATTTTCCACCCCCTAAAAATTAGTGATGAGCAAAGCAAGACCAAGACCAAGACTCGAACAGTCTCGGTCTTGGTCTTGGTCTTGGTCTTGCTTATTCAGTGTTGGTCTTGGTCTTGCTTATTCAGTCTTGATCTTGGTCTTGCTCAAATATGTCTGGTCTCGGTCTTGGTCTTGGTCTTGCTGTATTTTGTTTGGTCTTGGTTTCAGTCTTGGTCTTGCCATAATTTCTTAACGAACATCTTTCAAAACATTTTTTAAACATTTTATTTTTATGCAACAAACATTTTTAAACCTAAATTTACTATCTTTGAATTAAAACAAGTTCATTAAGACATTATGTACTCTTCGAACATTTTTGTAGATCCTTTTTTTTTAAAATGATTTCTTTGTTTTTTTTATGTATATCGTTAAAATCTGTAAAGAAAACTGACAATTCGACATGCCAACTTATATTGTTCCAAGAACAGCATATGTTGACGCTGTAACAAATATTTTATCTCATATAGTTACTGTGAAAAAGAATTTTTGGTTGAGTCCTTCGTATTTAGTCTTGGTCTTGCATAGTCGGTCTAGGTATTAGTGTTAGTATTAGTGTTCTTGTTCATTCTGTCTTGGTATTGATCTTGCGAGTCTAAGAATGGTTTTGGTCTCGGTCTTGGTCTTGCTTTTTCGCAAGACCAAGACCAAGACAGCAAGACCAAGATAAATTTTGCTCATCACTACTGAAAATGTGATGAAACTGTACGCCGTTTGATACATTTGATAGTAGAATCACAGGAGAGCGGTCCAGACTCTATGACGTTCGGAAAATCTAGGAAAATTTTTGAAAACTCTCATTTTCTACCCTCTCACCTTTTTAGTCCCATGGGCTCATAGTCTACACCTTACTTATCTCGCGAAGCCCCTCAATTTTTTTTAACCCCTCCTTTCAAATTTCAAATTTTTTGATTGGTTTATCTTCTTTTTCTAAATAATTGACCAATTGTATACGAATATTTATATTATTATAGTGACACATTATGCAGCATATGGCAAGAAAAAATAATCAAAAATCGTGCCTTAAGGATGCTGCTTTGAAATTTGCGGGAGTTAAGAGTATCTTGAAATTTTAATAAGCCTATAACTTCGTAACTGCAAACCGAACTACACCCTCAAGCTCAGCAGGCATTTAGGAGGGTTAATTTTAAGCTATTTTGTGAAAAAATCCACCCTCTTGGTTCTGCCGAGAAAGATGAGGGAGAAAAAGTGATTTCAACAAAAATAATTATAAAAAATGATTATTCAACACACTAATGGACCATCCTGTACAAAATATAATCGATACACTTTTTTTACTGATTATATTTATATGAAAAAATTGATTTCTTAGAACCTCTTACTCATATTACTTCTCCATTTTGTATTGGAAACAGTCTTGCAATAATCTCACCTAAGGCTATGTATGTAAAACGTCAAATAAAAAGGAAAAAACAATTTTTCGAACCTCAACATTTTTTTGAAGGTCACAAATTCATCATCAAACCATGGCCGACATAACAGGTTGTTGGAGAATATCACAATTTCGTGAATATCTCCCCTTTTCTTTATGTCATTTAGCTATTTAAAGATAATTCTGCCATATATACCTATTTGTTTATTTATTTTTCCTTGTATTAAGTTGACATTTTATCGATATTACGCTGAAGATGATTCAATGAGGTATTTCCAATACTTTACGCAGACTGGTAAAAAGGAAATAACACTTTTATCAATGAACTAGAAATTACGACAAAGTTATTTCTACGTAAAATATCTTCTCGATTAAATCATAAGTAAACAATTTTTTCTTCAACATTCTAAATGTTTTGCTTATATTATTTATTGTAAGGTTGAATAATTGACATCATCCCCAAACAAAGATTTGATTAAATCATGCAATGTGTACGTCCTTCCCGCTGGTGACTTCAAGTAGATGGCTCTTAACCTTTACTATTTAAATATTCTTAAATATACCCAGTTTTCTTGGATGGATTTAATTGGCAAACACATTGTTCATATGGAATTAATTAATACTTTGAATACGTCCATACATTGCAGAGTACATTTTAAAATTAATTTGTTATTTGACAGTTTATTAGACTTTTAATTTGAAGATACATATTTTTTTCTGGAACATTGGAAAGTACTGGTAATTTTGCAAGCTCAAACATGAAAACTCGAGTAGTAAAATGTCACCACGAGTCTGGGCGCCGTGACCTTGCCCATATGGAGTTCATTCAATTTGATACACAAATAATTTACCAATCACAGACTTAGAAAAACTAGGAATTTTTCATTTCTCCATGTTTAAAGACATTCAGCTGAATATTTTCGTATACTGAATATTACTGTTTGATGCTTTCGTTACTTGTGACAAGATGGAACTGGGATAGGAGTGGTCGGGCCAGGAACCAAACACTCTGAAAGCTTGGCAAAAACCCCAAGTATCTTTCAAGCGGAAATCACCGACATAAGAAAGTGCGCCCAGATCAATATTGATAAAGGATAGAGAAGATAAAGGATTATCATAATGTCGGATAGTCAAGCAGCCATTAAAGCACTGAGCTCTTGTGTAATCAGTTCTAAAATGGTGTGGGAATGCCTAGACAAACTCAATGAACTAGGCGAGAACAATATAGTATAGTTACTATGGATTCCAGGACACACTGGAATAGAAGGAAATGAAATAGCAGATTAACTAGCAAAGAGGGGGACTGAAATACCTTTCTGGGGGCCTGAACCCTTTTGCGGAATCAGCCCCAATGTAATATTGGAAGGAATGGGTAAAGCCGATAAAAAGAGAAGATCTGATCATTGGAAAGATCTAGTAGGGCTTATACAATCAAAGACTACTACCTGTTGAGATCAAATGAATGGATAAATCAAAATAAAACTGCGCTAAGGGAGGAAGAAGAATGCAGATTTACCTAAGTTGAAGCCTGCAGACATTCTAAAATTCCTCTGGGAAATACATACATACATACTTGTAATAAATTGCCATGTGCTGTAATATACAGGGTGGATAATATATTTAGTTGGTCGAAAATATATTGAGCATTTTTTAAGTGATTCTCTGTATATATGTCTAAGTTGATGTACGCTTAATTTGGAGGGTGTTTTTACAGCAGTGAGGTCTGTATTTTCAGTTTCCATGGAAACCGGAAGGCTTCCTTAGTGACGAAATCAACAAAAAACAGTTTAAGACCAAACTATTGCTTGCTATTGGAAAAGTTGCGGTGAAATAAGAAAAATTTATTGAGATATCGTTCAAAATAAATTGCATAAAAGTAGATGAAATGCGTTATTGGGTTTTCATTTTATTTTGTGTATGGAAAAATTGAATAGTATTTTCCCAAAGTTGTTTGTGAAATGTTAGAGTGCTAGAAAATCTATAAAATTTAATAAAACTTTCGTAAAGACTATTGGAAAATATGTGTTTCGTTCATTATAATCGCAAGGTAACCAATATTTTTTTATTAAATGTAGTAACACATACAAAACAAACAATACGCAAGGAGACGAGGGAAGTGGCTGCGGAACCAGCACCTCGCTCATTGGAATGCTCTGCAGGGTTCTAGACAATCCAAACTTCTACTGAAGGGATGGACTGATGGACACGCTGGGGCAGCTATTGAACTACCAAGGAGTGGGTTGAGGAAGATAGCAGGACTCTTAACAGGGCACTGCTGTGTGAGGAAGCACCTCTACAATCTAGGAGTAGAAGAAAGTTCCCTATGTAGGGGTTGCGGCATGACTGACGAAAGTCAGTCCATGTTCTCTTAAAGTGTTCACACTGGGCTGTATTACGCAGGCAAATCTTTGGAGTCCCTGTCATGGCAACTGGAGACACAAGCAGGCATCCACTGGAAAAGGTTGTGGCCTTTATTGAAGGGCTCGGCTTCATGGATGTCTAGGTAGCAGGAATGGCACAATGGCCTCAGTGCCGGAACCTTGGCTTGGGTTTGTCTAGGTCAAGGCTCGCCTGCACATTTAGTAGTAGTAGTAGTAACACATACAAGCTTTAGATCAAATCAAACACACACATATAAACTTTAAACACAACCTTAAATGTCAATAATAAAACAGCTGTCTGCATGAAATATCGTTTGAAACGCCAATGGCATGACACATAGATAAACAAGACCGAAATTGATTTCTGCGCAAGACAGTTGGCAAACTTCACGCGGTTTCCTCGTCTGTGAAACGGAGTCTACAATTTTTTTTAAACCAAATTTAACTGTACAAATGTTTCAATTTTCTCGAACCTCGATTATAATATTTACAAGTTACTGTTAGATCTAATTACTTTCATTTAATACTCACAACAACAACAAAAAAACTAGAAATATTTTATGGAGGTGCTACCGACTATCTTTCAGCCGTAACCTAATTATAGGTTACAATTTTAAATAAAAATTTAGATCGTTTTAAACGTCCAAAGAATTCCGGTCATTTTTTTTTAAATTAAGTTAATTATAAGAACATTGGTAGTAACAAATTTGGGTACTAGGTTTGTATATAAGATAGTTATAGATGCCGTAATGTGATCTACTTATTAAGAATGTACAGTTATACATCTACTACGCTAATATTTAAAAAAAATATATTGAGAATAAAAGTATAAATAACAATTTACTATTAGTACAGTCTGCAAGATGAAAAACGTGAAAAATAGAGATGAAGCTCCTAAAAATATGAGCAATAGCTCATTGGATTCGGAATAACCTCTAGAAAAATGTGTTTTGAGGATTTTACAGCTCGTAAAAAATTGCAATTGTTATTAACAAAATAAGATGAAAAAAAAGAGTATTTAGGTTTTTGTTAATAACTATTGATATTTACGATATTTGGAATAAAGGTCCTTAAAAGGAGGAAATTTCCGAAAAAAAAGGTCCAGCTCCCGGAACTCTACCTCTATTTCTATTTCTTAAAGAAATTTTTTTATTGTTTATAACCGATTTTTTTATATTTCGATTGTTTAAATAATTAGTTAAGGAATGATTTTCTCTTTAAAAATCATAATTGGCATTGCTTCATCGGTAAATGAAAAAAAAATGTATTTTTATCAATAATTTCATTGTTTGTTAACTTAACAATTTGTTATAAGCAAATTCCAACTACCGCTATATTTTTTTCATGAGCTAAAAATAAATAATATATATATAATATATATGAAAATACTAAAAAATTTTTTTTTCTAATTTTGGCATATAAAGTGACACTTTTTAAAACTGATTGACATTATGAAACGTCTTATTTTTTGTAAATAGTTGCATGAAGTAAAATTTTATGCAATTGGTGACGAAATAGTTATTTATGATATGAGTGTTAAAAGTGAGGTTTTATTTTGTGAGTGAAAACGTTTGTGAAATGAGCGGAGCGAATTGAACAATTTCACGAACAAAATAAAATCACTTTTAACACAAATACCATACAATGTTTTTTGTACAACTTCCCTATTTTGATAATGAAACGAGCGAATTTGCAATGACAATAAATTCAAAATGCATTTTAGTATTCAAATAATCAAAAGATTGTTGTGAATGGCAGACGTTTACATAGCAGCGTGCTAAAAATATTTTTAACACTAGTGTTAAAAGTATTTTTAACACGCTGCTATGTAAACAATCGTTTTTAACATTGTTTGCTATCATTAAAAGTGTCACTTTTAAAAAAAGTTGTACAAAAAATGTATTTCAAAATTAGTGACAAAAAGAATTATTCTATTTATTAAACTGTTATTATACAAGTTAAAAACATAAATTATAAATTAATTAAGTATTATAAATATTGATAACACAATTATTGCAATTATTCAAATTAATTCCCGACGACATATTTTTTTCATTGCTCGAACTTGCTGTTATTTGGGAAGCGGTGCACATTGCATTAGATGTTTCACCAAATATTTCTTGCGCTATAAGTTTTTTATTATTCATGGAATTTTCAACATATCCCTCCGCAACAGAGGTAGATTTCCAACCTCCATGCCTCTTTAATTTTAAAATATCAGCGCCACTGTCTGATGGGAAAGTGGCAGAGCTTCTTCTGAAGCAGTGGCCAGTATATAGAACAAGATTTGAAAGACCAAGAAATTGTGCAATAACTTTTGGCAGACTGCTAAATGTGTTAATTCCCACAGGATTTTTGGTACATTTTCCATTTGCATATTTTACAAAAAATCTGTTGTGTTTAAAAACCTGCGGACGCAACTTATTATATTTCCTTAATATTTCAACAAGATTCGTATTTTCGATGTCTCCAGTGGTAATTGCAAACTGCCGTAAAACTTTTGTTTTTGAAGGTGGGATATCAACACGAAAATGGCTTCCTTCGTCTATAACATTTTCAACTGGAAGAAATGTTAATTCTGCTTTTCTGCATGCTCCTGCCATTCCAATTATCATTGCAACCTTAGCCATTACGTATTCTTTGTCATTAGCTTCCACTAAAAATTTGGCAAAATCTTCTTTAATAAAAACTTTTGACTTTTTAGCATTGTACCCGTCCGCTTGCCTTTTAATATATGCTACCAAATTTGTATATTTTTTAATATCAATATTCCTTTTCAGATTTAGTTCAGACTTTAACATTGAGTACAGTGTCCATAATGTGGAAACTTTTAGATCTTTCTTACCCTCAAAATATGCAAGTAAAACTTTCTCATTAACATGTTTAATTTTCTTCCCATCACACCACGTAACAAATTTTTCGTATGCCAAATCATAAACTGCCTTTGACTTTTTGGGAATTACTGATAATAGAGCATTACCTGCTGCCTCTTCAATATCGCTTGGTAGCTCTTCAGAACTTGAATCACTCATTTTTTAAAAATAAAACTAAACATATATCAATCTCGCTAAAAACCTTCCGTCTAGACTTTTTTACAAAATGTCAAACTGACAACTAACATGAAGTAACAGCAACAAACTAAATTTATGTTTTCCAAATTTTTATCGGGGGTAATACCACAAGAGCTCAGATTTAGAGCCGGTTTTACAAGAGAGATTTATACTAGGTATAGTTATTCTGGGTATAAAGTTATATCAGAATTTATACCTAGAATAAAACTAGTTGGTTTTACGATGCTTTTTTACATCGGTATAGCAATTCTTACTCCAATAATTGCTATACCGGTGTAAAAAAGCATCGTAAAACCAACTAGTTTTATTCTAGGTATA
>CAJUYH010008785.1:0-14858 GCA_910591685.1 Galerucella tenella
GTAAAGATGGTATTGAGTGAATTAATTGAGGAAAGTGAGTCGGTACAAATGGCGACGCGCTTGACAGGAGAAGAGATTTGCTTGAATGCTTGGAAGATGCTATACAACTCACCAGTGTGAACGCTACATGTTGAGGGCAACCGATAGGAACCTATTAGTTCGTGGTTGGTTGTGACGGAGCAGCCAACACCAAAAGAAGTTTTTGAGGCGTCTGTGTAGAGAACTACATCATATGGTGTTTTTTCTTATATTTCCAAAAATGCTTTCTTTATAAGTATGTTGGGCGATTCATGTTTATTGAACTTGGTAAAGGAGGTATTGAATAGAGGAAGTTGTTTAGTCCAAGGAGGGATATGAGGTTGGGGGAGCTGAGTGGTCATTGAAAGGTCGGTATTCTCAAGTAATGGGAGAAGAAGATGGGCAATAGGTTTTACGCTACGTTTGGAAGTAGTGTTGGAAGGATGATGTTGAGACATTGATGTAAACAAAGGGTAAACAGGGTTAGAAGATATTGATGCAGCGTATGAAAGGAGGAGGGATTGACGTCTTAGGAACAGGGGTGGCTCATTTGCTTCACAGTATAGACTAGCAGCTGGACTAGAACGGAAAGCACCGAGAGAGAGTCGAAGGGCTGTATTGTGAATATTAGAGTTCAGTGAGTCGATGGTGGATTTGGAGGCTGACATGTAAATACATTTAGTTTGAAGTGAATGGTATTATTTTGTTGTTTGGTATTAGTAGATGGACAATATAATATACACAAGTGATACTAAAACATTTATTTCAAATATCAAAAACTTACTTTTCAAAATACAGCAATCATCGTACAAAATACAGAATAAAATGTACAATTACGTAGTGGAGCCTTTTTACAAAACAAAAATGAAAAAATACATTCAAGTTGAAACATTCTTCATGATATGACCTAACCGTGTTTATATTGAATCCTAGTATTTAATAAAAATTACATAACATACAGATCACATGGAAGGTATATTGTACGAATAATTAGAAATCAGACTTTGATATTATATCCACCCACAAAGGTGCAATACAAGCGTGACATTTCATATCAATTATCACTCTGCCGATTGGATCAAATTAATAGCAATATTTGAGTACTCGAATCACGAATTTCTTCTTTCAAATCAAATTACGTTGAAGAGGCTAAATAAAGTAAATAGTATTTTAAATCAGGAATAAAGACAATCGGCTGATAATAGTTCATGCTGAAGGTGAAAGTTAAATACTAAAATTGTGAAGAGTGAAGGTATATCTTTTGCAAATGGTACTTAGTGCGTTAGCAGAAAAAATCTTATTTAATACATTTATTTTGTTGTATGATAATTAATTAGAAACGGGCGGTCACTATTTCCTTAGGCTCATTTTAGTGCACCAAAGTACTTGAGAAGACTACTGTAACAGTATCAAACTTATTATGTAGATATTTTCAAAATTTCAATTGAATATATTTTCCCAATATTAAATACTAATTATTATAATGATAAAAATGAACATGAAATAGCTATGATTATATAAGAAACAAAATACAAACTTAAGTAACAAACAAAATACAAGCATAAATAGGTAGGTACCCAAAGCTACCAACTAAACATTTTTCTATTGCTCTTCAAAGTTGAATAACATTTCACATGTGTCTACAATAGTTTTTCACGTAATAAGTCAATGGTTGTTAGATATTTTTGAAAATGCAAGTCAAAAAATGTATAAACGTAAGTTATGAGATGGAGCAAATACTTCTTGAAAGTAACGATTGTAACGAAACAAGTAAGGGTTAATATGTTGTGCATATTTTTGAAATAATTGAGTAGGTACATTAAAAAAATTCCAAAAATAGATTTTTTCAAATATTTGAATTATATACCTAGACATGAAAATAATCTAAAAAAATGCATGGGAAAAATGTGTGCTTGTTTTTTTTTTCAAATCCATCCACTCCCTGGTTACGGAGAAAAAAAAACATTTTTGACCGCTTAAAACGAAACGAGGTGAAATTTTCAGAGCTTATGGCCACATATTCGAACAGTTCAATTAAAATAATATTTCAATCCTAGTGGTGAAGTTAATGGAGGCATGACACATTCGACTCATCTTAATCAGAGATACCCTTTATATCTTCAACCATTAACAAAATCAAGAAAACTGTCAATAATATTATTGAATACAATAAATCAATAACAAACTCCACAACAGAAATATAATATTCACCAGTCTGCCGGTTTCACAAATTACATCTGCATCATGTTATATTTATGTTGTTGAATTTGTTATTGATTTATGTTGTTTGATGATTATGGAATGATAACACGTAGTACTCGAGTGGGAACAATAAATTAGCAGATCAAATATTCATAGAAAATGCCAGCTGGTCAGTTTTTCTATATTATATATGCAAAAAACTAAAATATCTTTTTATATTACCTGATCAGCGATGATTTTATTTTCAGAATTTTTTCTAATGTCAAATCATCGTCTATCAATTATGGCAACAACTATCACATAATATGAAAAAAATAATACTATAGCAAATACCAAGAAAAATAGTGAGGTAATCACATACTCCGAGGTGGTATGTATTTAACCAAGTATATAAGTGCTAAAAAACCATCGGAAAAGACGAAGGGAAATATTAGAAAGGCAAACTTATGAATGGAATGAGATGTAGTAATTAGAACAAGTATACTATGTGGGTTTGTGGCTTAGTTTGTCAACCTTATGACAAACTTCGGTATATGGGTTATTTTGAGAGATATCAAAAAATTTTATTAACAAAAATAGTAGATGTGTTGAAGGTCCATATTTTGAAATTATATCGAACTCTACAGGGTGCTGCATAACTCCGTTACAAACCAAACATATGATTTTTCAAATAGGAGCCCCTGTATATTATACCGAATTCGGATTGGGTACATTTTTTTGAAGCTTTTGATATAAGGTTTTGCCACGTTATACAGAGTCTTTCAAAAGATATGGACACGTTTATGTGAAAATCGTAGGTAAATCAACGCTCTGTAGCTTGTTGTACGTTGGAGAATAAAAAATGTATTTTGCCAAACAGAGTTTTGTAATATGATGCAATATCTCGGTATCCTATTAAATTTCAATTATATTCTTTCTTGTGTACAGGGTGAACGGAAACTCGAACCTGTCATCTTCTTTCTTATTTCAAATGGAACACCCTGTATTTTATAGCAAAAATAGAATCTTCGATTATGTAACTTTAATCTTTGTCCAGCATACCCTATACCCGAAGTTTAAAAAAACACAGTTATTTTGTAATGTTTATTATAAAATATAACTACTGAACTATTATGTGAAAGCATTAAACATTGTATGTAACAAAAAATCCTAATTAATAATAAATTTTATTGAACAATTTATTCTAAACAAAACTAGCCACCAAAAGTATAATCCCAACCGTAATATTAAACTAAAGGTTCCAAATGTTCACCGTTAACATCGATGCAATGCTGTAGAATAGTTCAAATGATTGACCAACATTTCTCACCATATCTACGTTAGCAGATCGAAATGCCGCACAAATTATCTCTTTCATGTCATCTCTAATAGCCGGGGATTTTATAAACTTATTCCTCACAAGACCCGAAAAAAATAAATATACTTTTGTTAAAGCGGGTGACCGAGCTGGCCAATCAGTTGGGCCGCCTCTTACAGCATTGCATTGATGTTAACGGTGAACACTTTGAACCTTCAGCTTAATATTACGGTTAGGATTATACTTTTGGTAGCTAGTTTTGTTTAGAATGAATTATTCATTAAAATGTATCTTCAATTAGGATTTTTTGTTACATACAACGTTTATTGCTTTCACATAATAGGTCAATAATAATAGTTTACAATAAATATAACCAGATAACTTTGTTTTTATAAACTTTATGTATAGGGAATGCTAGACAAAAATTAAAGTTACATAATCGAAGATTCTATTTTTGCCATAAAATACAGGGTGTTCCATTTGAAAGAAGAAAGAAAATGACAGGTTCGAGTTTCCGTGTATACAAGAATGAATATAATAAAATTTAATAGAGTACGGAGATACTGCATCATATTACAAAACTCTGTTTGGCAAAATGCATTTTTTTTCTTCAATGTACAACAAGCTACAGTGCGTTGGTTTACCTAAGATTTTCACATAAACATGTCCATATATTTTGAAAGACTCTGTATAACGTGGCAAAACCTTATATCAAAAGCTTCAAAAAAATGTAACCAATCCGAATTCGGTATAATATACATGGGTTCCCATTTGAAAAATCATACGTTTGGTTTGTAACGGAGTAATGCAGCACTCTTTATAGTTCGATATAATTTCAAAATATGGACCATCAGCACATCTACTATTTTTGTTCATAACATTTTTTGATATCTCTTAAAATAACCCATATACCGAAGTTTGTCGTAAGATTGGTACACCTTGTATAATGGATGGTAGTTCACAGTCTACTCAATATTAATATTGATGAACAAAAGCAAATAAACATTTTTCCAAGTAAAAGAAAATTAAACTTTGTAAAATCACAAATTTTGTTTCGTTATAAACTTGTAATTTCACATTGACTGGTACGAGACCTGTAAGATGTTTTATGTCAATTGGCAGCACTGTTGTCGCGTCCACATTATGTCGAATGGTGTCGCCCGACATTGTCGATCCAGTGTGGATGGTCGCCCGACATTGTCGATCCATAATGTGGACGCAGTTTCACAATAGTCGATTGTCGATCGACACCATTCGACATAATGTGGACGCGGCGTTAGTCTCTATAATCAATCTAAAATATAGTAGGTAAAACTAAAAATTGTCTTTCAATAATCAATCCAGTTATGAATTCCCAATCACTAACTTACAAATACTAAATAAACAAGCGATACGAACAAAATAGTGAAACAAAAAAAACTATTTTCATCATTATGTATTAAAATAGGAATGTTTACTTTTTTTCGTTCTTCTTTTTAGATTGCCAAGAGGCTACAAAATCTTCCCATGCTTAATTAAGCATTCTTCAATTTCTAACATTTGATTTGGAACTATTAGAAAACATTTAATGTATACCTGATCAACATCCATGAATTTACCTTTCTCTTTAACCAAACCTAAATTTTTTTTGCCTTTCGAATACAAGGAAGCTCTTGGCTTTACGCCTTCAAATTGTTGGTGTAAAGTAATTATCCAATATGGTTCGTTCCACAAAAATCTTACGTTGATGAAAACGTTGGACACCAAACAAGTCATAAGTATGGGAGACTTAGTTGTATTCAAACTGACAAGAATTGGGGATGTTGCTTGCAGAGGTATTAACGGATGATTTTCAGTAAAATGTACTTGTGATTCATGTAATTTCATAGTAAAAGTACATCCATTTATCGGGCATAGGTAAAGTTGTTGTTGATTTTTACATCTTAGTTCATGATCATATAAATATCGAATTGAACAAAGGTGTCCACATTTCCAAATACAAAAAAAATATATATGTAGGAACTGCCTTTTAGTAATATCTATTTTATCTGACGACATATCCAGTAGGACTGAGCATTCATTACATAATAAATTGTATTGACCATTTGGCATCTTTACAAAGCAGGGCACATCGCAGTTCAAAAATACATTTTCAATTGAAATATAATCAGTTGTAACTAATGAACAATATAAACAAGTTAAATTTAAGTCAATTCTTCTCTTATTGTAAGTTATGGCTATACCAGTTTCTCTTATAATTTCTGGGCTGTAAATATTCCACCCGTTCCCCAATGAAATTTTTCTTTTTTGGAAATACAAATTTTTAGACTTGAACGATTTTAAAAACGTACTAGTTGAAATCAAACTTTGATCAAGCCTTAATAGTCTGGCTGGCATTCCAAAAACATATTTGTTACATTGTTTTATGGTAAAAATAAATGTTATATTCGAAACTGACTGTTCAGCAGCATTTATTGAAACAGTGGAACCCAATTTAGTATCTAATGGATAACTAAGACATGGAATATCTATTTCTGTACAAGTATCCCCACATTTCACAAAAAAATTACAATGAAAATTATCATCTATGTTTTCTCCCAAATGCAACAAATTAATTTTCATTTCTATAACTTCATTAGTATCACTGTTATTAGTAATTTCACTATTACTCCTGGACAAATGCCGTCTGGTATCTTCAACACTGATTAAAAATAAATCATCGTCAACCTTGTAAAGAAAATATTGGTCAATTTCCTTAAAATTGTTGATTTTGAAATAGGGATGCTTTATAATCGAAGTTTCGTGCTTGTTATAAAAATGATACATGAATAAAAACGTAGACATCCTTTCAGGATTTATACAAATGGGACAGCTAAAAGAGCGTTGGTTGCACTTTTGTTCATGTTGTATTACTTGGGAAGACATGAGAAGCTCTTTGCAGCCGTCGAATCTGTTGATGCATCTAAAAATACTTCTCTCGATGATCAAATTTAAAAGTGAAATTGTACCTCCATCCTCATATCCTGTACATCTACCACATTTGATTATTCCACCAGGATAGATTTTAACAGGTAAAACCGTTAAATATTTATTACATGAATTGCATAACTTTTCTTCCATAATATTACTGGGTATGAGAAAATCCATAATTAGGTGATTGATTCCTGGAAAAAATAAATTTAAGTGAGAAATATCAATAGATGTGGAAATCATAAAATAATTACATAAATTTCGATCATGTGTGATGTGATGACCATGATGTAATGTTATAAGTAGGTTATGACCTTGAAATTATTTACAGAGCTGTAGGTTTACCACTAGAAGGAACAATCGAAGACTAGAAATTACATTAATCTAATCAAGTGAGTCAAGAGCTACTTAAGGTGGACTTCCCTGGATCAATACCTACCATGCCACCGCAGAACTGGATCGACCATGATGGGCACGCAGGATAGACTGGCGAACAGCGAAGGCAGTGGTAGATGCGGAAAAGACAAAATGGGCTAGTAACAGCTTCAAACCATATAAATCACCGGGACCAGACGGGATTTATCCTATCCTACTCCAAAAAGGAGGCAACACACTGCACTACAGGGTGACCACAACCCAAGGATGATAGATTGAGAATAGGATGGATTAATCCCATAAGAGCAACGCTAGCCATTTGGGTAACCAGTGACGTCACAGCAACGTTCTTTTGTCGACATCGGTGTTCCATCAATTATATGTTTATCTTCTCTTTCTATGTGCATTAAACAAAGACAGATTTTGAACTGTATTGTTATAAGTGTAACTATTGATAAATGAACAGCTGTTTCTAAGACGAAAATCGTAGCCGTTACTTGTTGTTGATAAAGTTGTGTACAGTTGTGTATTTCCTTATTTTAGCAAATTTAGCAAATAAAATTCTAAAGAAGGAAGAATTTCCGTTTAAAATTATTTACGATTTTTGTAAATTAAGAACAATAATAAGGCTGAATTTTAGAAACCTCCAGACTGAAGAAACTAAAAAAAATACAATTAAAAGAAAATCTGCGGAAAAGTCAGATTCTCAAAGGGCAAAGATGAGGAAACTTAATAAAATTGTTCACTAAATAAGAATATGTACTAATGTGCTACAATTTGCGGATGACACGGCGGTGATATCCTGGGGTAAAAACTTACCAACAACAATAAACCGATTACAAATACATGTAAATGATATAGTAACTTGGATGGTGTGCAGAAATCTGGCAGGAGCAAACTCGGGCTGTAACCCAAAAATCCTAAGCTGGATGTACACTGCCATAGTGAGACCAATCATCACTTATGGAGCCATTGCCTGGTGTAGTAGAACTAGCCTATTGACGACGAGATAAAACCTCTCCAAAATTCAAAGACTAGCCTGTATTTATGCATTACAGGAGCAATGAGAACATGCCCAACGGCAGCCATGGAAGTGATTCTCAACCTCACCCCTTTACATATGGTTTGACATACAAGAATGAAGGAATTAGTATTGAAACCGCTGCCAACATGTATAAAATAATTTGTAGACCCATGATGGAATATAGTTCTACAATACTATATAATTGTAAAAATCCGCCTAGAAACCATAGGAAAGTAGGGGAGACAACCAGTCTTCGAAAAATCTCTAAAATGAGACATCCTGATAACCCACTGCATAATCCATCAAACAGACTCCTTTATTGTAAGACGGGAATAGAACCAATAAATGAGAGATTCAAAAAATTGTTCAGGTCCTTCTCTCTTGAAGAAAAGAATATTGAATTAATTCAACCTCACATTCTAGAGATCCCTGAAAATGGTCATCGTAGAAAACATCCACAGAAAACTCTGTTTGAAGAAATTATCTACATATCATGGCAATAATATGTCACTTAATATCTTGGTTTTTATTATGAAATTTATATATATATTTTTTTTAACTTATATAGAAGATGTATAATGGATCTTGTTTGATGATATTGCATAATGATTTTAGTTTTCTTTGAATATAATAATTTGTATTGTACCTAATCTTAGGAAAATGTATTACTATATATTTTGTAAATTGGCTGAAAGACCTCGGTTGATGGCCTGTTGATGCTTTAGTGTCAATAAAGTATACTTCTCTCTCTAAGAATATAAAAAATATAAAAATATATTGCCAATTGAATATTTCTTTTGTATGAATAGTTTTTGTTTTATTTGCGCATGTTCTTCAACTAAATAAAACATAAAATATCTATATAGTGTTTATATTATTTCATGTAAAAATACCAGTTTTGTCCTGTGATAATTGCAGATTAATAAAAATGAGTATAAAATTGAATCAGCCATTTCAAAAACCTCATAGATCACACAATAAGAGTTTTTTTAGGAATCAAAGGACTTTTTTACTCTAAATTTAGTACATATTTGAGTTGTAAAAAATTAAAATATTGAATAACCTACACAGTTTATAAATAATAAAGAAACCTGAAAAACTGATCATGACTTTAGCAAGAAATAGGGTAAGTGGAACATAATTTAACATAGTAATCATTTTTTTTATTGCTTGTTGAAAATTACACTTAAAAATTAACTTATTAAAATTTCACATGTATTAATTTGTCATGTTATAATATCTATAAGGTGCGTACCTAAACATATTCTCCATCATTCTTATCCGGATTATCATAAACATTTGCAGTTGGCCAACTAAAAATGCTGTTACATAATGGCTTGTGCTTTTCCAGAATACTATCCCCGAACTTGCTTTTAAATCACCCAATTTATTTTTATTATTTAAAGTAAAAGGAATGTCTTTTGACTTACATGATTTATACCCAGAATACGCATATACCTTAAAGAAATGATTTAAAAAAAACATGTTGAAAAAATGTGACTTAAGAGGTTTTACTTATATATTAAATACTTTATTTTTTTTTGTTATTAAAAATAAATAAATAACACCACGAATTTCACAGTTTCATAATTCGCGCAAGGTGACGCGCGAACCTAACCAGTGACGTCATCAAACTCGGCTGACACTTTTCAGCTTTTAATCAATCCTATTCTCAATCTATCATCCTTGACCACAACCATCTGATTTGTGTTAGAGGTACTGACAGGACTTTTTTTTGATCTATGGTTATTACTACTGATAAGAATCCCATGGGTAGTATCGTTTATGTCTAAGCGTTAACAAGGTCATTTAAAAAATTTTCTTTGAATGAGTAAACTTGCCAATAAGGCCCGGGCCTTGGGCCCAGTGGTCTGGGGGCCCGTTAAAGGTTGTAAAATATTCATTATTCCAAATGTAAATTTACATATCAGAGAAAAAAAACAGTTACCTCTGATAAGGAATAAGGAAAATAGAATTAAATAAAATAAGCTTTAGATTGATATAATTAATGCATTTCTTAAAATTATTATAACTAAATAAGTATTGCGGCACATACAGCAAAGGGCGGCGGCGGTGTTTTCTATTACGCGGCGTTTTTGTTTATGCCGCTATTACCGACAAGCCACAAAGCATTATATTCTATTTTTGCCGATGCCGATGGAACATAAAAAGAATATTGGCGTTTTTTTGTCTATTTACAAAATTGTGCTAGTAGTGGGGCAGTTTGCTACATTTTTATCAAGATTTTCTTGCTGTGTTCAGATTTCAAGTGATGGAGTGATGCTAGTTTATGGCAGCTAAACATTTGGGTGATAAGTAAAATAATTGTGCATAATTTTACTTTAAATTCAGAATTTAACTTAAGGTAAGTTTTAAGTAGTTAATACATTTAATTATTATTACATTTATTAATTTTGGAAAAGAAGTAAAGTTAACAGAAGATGAGTTACATCAAAGTGGTTGTGAAAAGCGTAAGAAGGCATTAGGGGAATCTATCGGAAACGATTTGAGAAAATATCGAAATATTCTTGGCAAAGAATTTTGAGGTAATGGATGTATTGAAAATTAAGAAAAAAATATATCATGTAGATTAATGTTGAACTAAGAGTTCTCATCGAAAGAAAACTTTGAATTGCTAACCAAATTTTGTTGAAAAAAATACGAATCATGAGGTAATTACACATATTAAGCAAAGTTTGAGCCCTTGTAAAGAAATAAATATGGATTAAATGGAAAAACTAATTGATATAAGAAGTCTAATTTGAAGCTTTATGAATACTATATAAAAATCTCAGAATCCTCAAATTACTTATGACCGTACAATTCCTTATTGAAATTCGGTTGCTACCACTAAAATATCGGATAAAAATCCATCTCTCGCTTTTCTATCCTTCTATGACTGACATTGTCTCTCTGCTTCGGTAGTCGCGTGCCATTCAACGCTCCCGTTCCATAGTTGATACAACGCTCGCCGGTCTCCCAGTTCAGTACTGACGAAGCTTATAGAGTAGTACGTGAACCAAAATCCGCTTGGACCGCTTGGCTACCTACATGTTGCGGAGCTTTCATATTTCTAATAAAATTTTTGTTATGTGAACTTAAACGTGAGGACGTAGGGAAACAAAAAAATTTACAAAGCATAATTGTGCAAGGTCGAATTTGGTAGATGCCCCTTAAGGGAAAATGAAAAGCAAAAACAAAAAAACGCAATGCATGCGTTCCTCAAAATGGAGCCAGAAAATAAACAAAATCTTTCAGAACAACTATTCCACGATGAGGAAAGTGCTTCAACATCAACAAGCAATATAGGTAATATTGAGTTACATGAACACGCGGACGTTCAAGATAACGTGGTCGTTAGTGATTTAATACAAATTGACGAAAAATTACAACAAAGTGAGGCTTCTTATTCATTTCCTGTTGATCTAGCAGATTGACATCAAAATTTCAAGAATATTTTATTAAAAACCGGCCCGAACAAAATATTGATAAGATAAGCGGATGTCAAAAACAATTGGACGAGAAAAAAATCTAGGTGCTTGCGAAGTTCATCGTTTTATAAATTAAAAGAAAATGGCGAAAAAGCTCTTCGCGAGTGGTTGGTTTATATGTTTGCAAACTTTTTTCAAAAAATGATTCCAATCTTAGTACCGATGGATATACTGACTGGAAAAATTCGACTCAGTACTTAAAAAACACGAAAAGCCTTCTGAGCACATTGCTTCGATCAGCACAATGGTTAAGAGAAGTCGAATAGAGTGAAGGATAGATACTGAAATCGAAAAAAGTTATTTACAGGAAAAAAATTACTGGAAAAATATTTTATTAAGAGTGCTAGCAAAAAAGGGCCCGAATTTTTTCTTGTGCCTTAGGGCCCGACCAGATGAAAAATAGGCCCTGCGCACATTAAAAAAACATGATATTGATATATATCTCTTGTAAATTCTTTTTTAATTCCACAATTATATATTTTGAATTTTGACGTTTCCGTCTAATATAATGACTGACACATAAGTTTTGTCTGTTTCCTTTTAGTTGTAAAACTTGTACCTACTAGCATATTCAGCCATCATTTGTTACTTGAAAAAAAGTTGCTGAATATCTGTAATTATTTGATTACCATCAAGTCAGTCAATTTGAGGTGGAGAGATGAAGAAAGGGGAAAGGACATACATATTTATTCCCTTCCCCTTCTCGAAAAAGTATCTTATGATTTGTATTCCACATGAATGCGCGTCGGTTTGTGCCTGGGTTTTCTTGTTTTTTTTCGTTTTTTATTCCTTATTTTCTGATATTTTCATACATAGTTACACTTTGATCAACTGGGTTTGGGCCTGGGTTTTTTTGTTCTTTTTTTAGTTTTCTATTTCTTATTTTCTGATATTCACATATTTACTTCAATATTGTTATGTTACTACTAAATTTGACAACGTTGGTGACGAGTCGGGTAAATCAGATCTCGTGTACTGACTTCCCTTCCCCTTTTTGGAAAACATAATATGAAATAAAAATCATTTGATATTCATATCTATCTATATACATATACATGTGTATTTCCTTCCCTTCTCGAAAAAGTGTCTAATAATTTTCATTCCACATGAATGCACATCGAAATTATTCACCACCTTTTTTTCAAGTAACTAATAATGAAATTGAATAGATGAGGCTTTTACTTGATGTAGATCCATGGTAAATTATGAAATCGAACAATTTTATTTTGTTAAATCTACATTATATTATATATTATTTAATGTAGATTTAACAAAATAAAATTGTTTGATTTCATAATTAACTAATGATGGCTGAATATGCTAGTGGGTACAAGTTTTACGGCTAAAAGGAAACAGACGAAGCTTATGTGTCACTGTCAGTAGTGTCAGTCATTATATTAGAGGGAAACGTCAAAATTCAAAATATATAATAGTGGAATTAAAAAAGAATTTACAAGAGATATATATCAATATTATAGTGTTTTTTAATGTGCGTGTGAGATTAATATCGTAAAAAGCAAATATAGTGTATAACTTACATTGTGTAGAAGTGATAACACATCATTATAAAGGTTATAATGTGTCAATAAAACCAGTGCAGTGCTCATCTCAACACATCTTCAAAAATTCATAACTCGTTTTTGGTAAGAGAGTGCACATTTCTTGTCTCATTTTTGTGTTCAGTGACCTCGAATTAACTTTAAAAAAATATTTCATCAAAATCCGCGTTGTACCACTAAACTAGATTTTTTCCCCACAGAAGGCAACAGTTATCTATATTTTATTTTTAATTTGTGGTGAACAATTTTCTATTGTCTGATTGGTAAGTTAATTATTGTATTTTCCCTAGGTTATTTTCTAGTGCTTACAGCTTATTTATATTTATTGCTTATTTGCTGATTTACATTTTTTTGTGTATTTGAGGAACAAAACGAATAGAATAAAACAGATCACTGTTAGGTTGTATTTTAACACGTGAAGTTCGGGTTTTGTATGCGCTGTAGCATAAGCTCCTTTTTACCTGATCTGTTCTATCTATTCGTTCCTTCCTAATGTTTCTTTTTTAGTTCCTTATACCTGTTTTCTTTTTTTTTTCGCAGCTCTGCAGCCGGCAAGTTCCATTCTCAAGAAGGCAAGTTCTATTCCCGGCAAGACATCTCTAGTCCACTGTCCCGTGCACGAGGTCCACAGGCTGTCGAAGAAATCACCGCCATCGCGCTAAAAGCTGCAAATATCCTCAGCCCTCTAAGATAAGTTCCTCCGTTATCTACAGCGTGTGTAAGATTTGGATTTGGCGTGCTAATTACAATTGGTATTCTTTTCGTTATATTCTTGAAATATTCAATTTATGTTGAGTTTCAAATAATCCAATAAATAATTAATATTACACTCTTTGTATTGATTATTCAATAATCATTAAATTGGATAAACGTGTTCGGGAATAAGTAGATTTATTTTATTTATTTTTCAACTTTAATTTCTCACAAGGTGTTTCCAGCTTTCCACCTTTTGCTTCTTGTTTTAATTGCTTCGTTTCGATTAAAAAGCTGGTGGCGTCCAATTTAATATTAATTGTACACCCCATATCCCAGTGATAGTGTATAAAATAGTTTTATTGGTGCCGAATACCACTCCCTGAGGTGGAGTGCTCTAGCCTGGGACAGTTTTAAGTTACATCACCTTAAACTGAGGATCCACAAATGCCTTTGGTAATATTTTATTGACATAAGCAATTTTACAGTTTAAATGTCCAAATAGTACCTAAGTATTTTTAGCAAAATTTGTTAAAAGTAATTTTTTGGAAGCTTGTTTGTAATAATATTAATTATAGATATATCTCTATCCAGAATGTATTTTTTGTAGGTTTGTGATGCTAAATTAAGATTAATGAGTACCTATATATGCTAGGTTTCCAGGATCAGTACACTCCTGCATAACCATTTAGAAACCTACTTCTTGCAAAGCAGAAATCAGTTAAATTACTTATTAGGTAGGTAACTGAGTATTATAAAATTTTATCATGTAAATTAGGTAATTATGTGAGAGATCTAGATGACACTTCAAAGGAAACATCTTAGTTATCATTTGAATTAGAAAGAAATGAAGAAAGAAAGGAAGACAGGGTAGAGTGTTTCAAAAAAGCTTACAGACAAAAGTTGTTTTCTATTGAGATAAATATTGTTCGAAAAATCAAATACCTTCTCTGAATTTAACAAGTTATATCGGGAGCATGCCATATATATATATTGTTACGGTTTGAAGGCTTTGGCTGAAATATAATCGAAAGATAATTGTTAATTTGTATCGATATATAAAATATTAATCTTCATAATAAAATAATTGTTACCTTCAATAAATACCTATAAACATTGAAGAAAAGAAATGAATGTGAATTTTCTGTATTAATTTAATAAACAATGTTTAAAAGCAAAAAATAGCACTTTCTTCTTTTTGTTGGAAATTCAGGTTATCCAATAGAACCATGGCTCCTGACAACAATTAT
>CAJUYH010008786.1:0-14853 GCA_910591685.1 Galerucella tenella
TTTTCTTGAACAAGCCCTGCTTAGCTAATTCATCGGCCTCTCCGTACTCGTAGTTGAGGCAAAAACGATCTGTAAAGATTACCTTGCTCCAGTCATCAGCGTTCCATACCAAGATGTGGGTGGTTCAATGTTGGCCTTGTAGCATCCCCCTGCAAGACAAAGGGACAAAGCCTTCTTATAACTTGAAGCTGATTTCGCTGCAAATCTGCAGAAGCTGTCTTATTCCGCAAACTTGACATCAACAAAAAGTGACCATCTCTTTGACTAGTGACTCTTTTTCGCCCAGATTCGGGTCGTCTCTTCTGGTGGCATTGGTACACATTTTGAACAGTACGGAGGCTGTTTGACAAAGATTGCTAAATCTGACAAGCACCACGAATAGCATCCATCCAAGAATATAATTTTCCTACGATCACATAGGAAAGTGACATATTATATCGCACTGTTTAGTTCTATGGAAATTGGCCTATTCATACGCGTAGGTACGGAAAAAAAGCTTTCAAATGAATTTTTATTAAGATTGACAACTGGCAAGCTGTCAAATATATAATTTCTAATTAGATTTATAGTTTGGCAAGTTTATCTGAAGCTACGGGGCGTCGGTGAGAGGCGAGGAAAAACATGGCGTATATCTGTCAAACGTACAAATGGCGTACGGTACCTATTTTACCAAGTAAAACTGAAATTACAAATGTAACTGACAATACCAACACCACTGGATAAATCAATATCAGTCAATTGACGAAGTGAGAGGGAAGAACATACGCACGCGCTTGCCAATAAGAAGTCACCTGATCGATAAAAATCACCAAATTATGTAATCGGAGGGTGTGGTCATTATGGTTTTCGTACAACGTTGCCAGAGCTTTAAGAAGCCCATAACAAATTTGGAAAAGTGTTCTCTTTTAATATTCATGAATTGGAAAATAATTTCAATAGAATAAATCCAAGGAAACAAGCACATTATGAAATTAACGTTCAATCATATTTTTAATATTGTTAATAATAAAAAGACCCATTTATAATTATTATCACTACATAATCAGTACTTCAACTTTTTCATAGTTAAACGTGGCAATGTCGACTGTTTTCGACTGCATTCCTTTCACGGTTTCAGATAAACTTGCCAAAGTATACCTATAGAATATCTGAATTTGAAGCGATCTATTTGAAAAGTGAAATTTTTTTTTTATTATAAAAAATGTAGGGCGCGGGCGAGGATCGAACCCGCGTACTCTTCGTCAGAAGTCCGATGTTGTACCAACGAATCACCTGTTATAATAGTAGGAAAATGTAATCATCTTCAAAGGTATTCATGATAAGTATGTATGAAGTATGATGAGCAATAATAATTTCACTTTCAATTTCTATAATTATCCAACCAATCAACAATTGTAAAATAACCTACCTATATTATATAGTTAAACTACTTGAATTTTTGTCACTATTGATAGTTATTGTTAATTTTGAAATCACTTATGTTGACTTTAATTGTAACATTTTGTGTATTAATATGTCAGATGTTGATTACACATTATTTGGTGAAATTATCACGTGATCGTAGGAAAAATACTGTATATTACTCGTGCGAAAGTGATTTTTTACACTCGTGTGAAAAATGTCACTTTCCGCACACGTTATGTAATATACTATATTTTTTCAGTTTTTACTTTTGAATTATTATTTGTAATTTCTTAAATTATTTAAATTGACCTAAATATTTTGCTGGGAAAAAATAAATAAATTGTAACTAAGTCTTCCATTTAAAACTGTGGTAAATATTGTAAGTCTTCCAGTTGATTCTGTGGTAATTAAGAAAAAAATGTATGTCTTCCAAAATATTTACTAATATTGTATAATGAATATGTGTATATTGCAATTTATGATAGGAGGTTAGTTAAATTGATGATAAATGTATTTTTTAATAGGATTAAAAAGATCGTTTTGTGAAAATTCTTACAATTTTTTTAACTGGAATTGTAATGACTTGGAAGCCGTGTTGTTGTTTCTTTATTCTTATAAATTACATGACATAATTGAGTATACTAAAGTTCGTATCAAAGGAGTTGATAGCACACAATAAAATGCAAATGAAGTAAACGCAGTGAACCAAACGGTCCATAGACGTAGAACAGGGTTAGGATTTATTTATTATTTTTGTTTAACGTTTATTGCAATTACTATTATAATGAAAATACAAAGTAATTGTGTAAATTGAAAAATTCTTAGCCTACTATAGAACCAAACAAAATTTCAATGTCAAAATATTTTATTACTCAACATATTCTCCTCTTAATTGGATACATTCATTACAGCAAACCTGCAACGTCTCTGGACCTTTAAAAACAAATGTTTCTTCTTGCTCTGCAAACCAGACCTCCACAGCTTTTATTACCTCCTCGTTGGAAGAAAATGTACGACCTTTTAAACTTTTTTTCAGTTGAGGAAAGAGATGATAGTCGGACTAAGCCAAATCTGGTGAATAAGGGGGGTGTTCTAGTAATTCAAACCCTAAATCACGAATTTTTTCCATGGCAACATGAGATTTGTGTGCAGGGACGTTGTCCTGCAAAAACAAAATACCTTTGGATAGCTATCCGCGTCTTTTCTCTTTAATTTTTTCCCGTAGAGTGGTCAGTAATGTCAAATAGTAATCCGGTTATTGTTCCACCCTTACCCAAAAAATCAATCATTATTACTCCATGGTAATCCAAAAAAAGTGAAGCAACAACTTTTCCAGCAGAATTTTGGACACGATTCTTCTTAGGTCTTGGAGAGGACGAAGGACATTGATCACCAATTGTATTAGGCATATTATCTTCGTAAATCTGCTTAACTCTTATCCCTTTTAAATACAGGTATTTGATGATGGCTCGATACTGCAATTTTCTGGTTTACTTTTTTGACGTCCAACTTCACACTGACACTTGTAATGAGTTATTGTTCGCTGCTATGGTAACGCAATATTTTGCTTATGCATGGAACTGGTCTAGGCTAACTACATATCAATACATCCTCGTAGATTTAAATATTAACAGGCAATTGGGTAGTTCCGTCGCGCCTATGGTTTACAACTATTTTATGGTCCGAACCCCCGATCCGTGCTATCAATTCTAATGGAACAGACTTTAGAAACATTCAAAAGACTCTATTTGTTCGAAAAATTTAATAAAACGATCCTGAAAAGTTCCTCTAGAGTGAAAAAAGGGATTCAAACTATATCCAATGTTTTGAAAAAATATAATCTATTTTTCACTCTTAGATGATAATAATGATACTTAATCTAAATCAAAATTGTTAAATAAGGTTAGCTACCCATAATTTAGTCGTTATTGAATACATTTATTTGGCTTATGTAAAAGTAATTGAAAAATTCGTATAAGAATATAAATAAATCAGATTTTTTGGGAAGTAGGCATTATTTTTTATCCACAACCATATATGTAATGCTGTCATTACTAACGTCATTGAAGGTTAGAAAGTGTCATATTACACCTCTACTTCCCGCCCTCATCGATCACTTCCCGCCCTCACCTCCCACCCTTTAAAATAATGTGATCGTTACCTAATATTATCTATTTTAGATGAATATTTTTTATATTTAAAGTATAACACATTGATAAATATTATAATACCTATTTCTGGAGAGGTACAATCCATCAATTCTTCATCGGAGGACATTTTTCTTAATTTATTAATCGCGAACTTAATATCCATCCGATTTTATCTGACATTTATTTATATTGGTGACAGTAGTTGTCAAATGTAATACAGGGTGTCCCAAACAAGAGTGACTGATTTTAAACATAAATGCCCAGCTTATTAATTGTTCCAACGATATGGGGTCTTCACTAATTTCACTAGTTTATCAAAGAGATTTTTTTAGGCTTGGCTGGCATTTCATCCCATCAACACAGGGTGTTTTACTAATGTTGGTCAAATTTAAAGGGGAAAATATTTATTATTTTCAATGGAACACCCTATAATTTTTGATCTCATTCGAAAGAGCAATCATTCCCCTTTCCAAAAATGTATAGTTTTTGTTTCATCAACAACAAAGATATTCGAGGTTTCATGTAGTAGTACATTTTTAATTACGTGAATAATTGCCAACAAATCTGACAAACATGATAATTATTCAATACATATGAAGGAGGAAGAACAAAAAAGTTACAATAAATGCTGCCTATGCCTACCCTCTTGGTTTAATAATAATAATAATTTATTTATTTACACATAATTCAAAGAAAAAAAAGAAATAATACATAAATATAAACAAAACGACGTTATGCGAAATAAATAAATACATACACTTGCGAAACCTATAAGGCTTGTTTGCAAGGAAATAATACTATACTATAAGACTTATACTAGGTGACAAGTAAATAATAATATGTAATACATAATAATTAATAGAAATTTATAATGTAATTGAAGATTAATAAAATAGAAAAAGATTAATAGAATAGAATAAAATAGAAATTGATAGAAACATTATTAATCATTATTTTCGATAAGATTGTGAATAGCGTGTCTATTTGTTTTGGAAATATATTCATGGAGTTTTAGAGTTAGTACCTTTACAGAAGATTCACATTTTATTTGTTGGGGTATAGCATTATATAGCTTAGGTCCAAGAAACAAAAAGCTTCTTTGTCCAGCTGTTTTTTTCATTGCTGGATTCAGGTAAGTATGTTTGTTTCTTGTCGCATAATTGTGAGTTTGAATTTGCAGATTTGATTTAAGTTTATGTTGTTTTAATACCGCTTTTTTTAAATATAATGCATATGCATAACTTTTCTGTAAATGAAATTTTAAATTTTCAAATGAATTTTCTAACATTTCTTGCGGAATGTTTTCAATAATGTTCCTGATATTATTTTTTAGTTCTGCTAAATTGTTAGGCTTATGATTGTAGCACCTATCCTTCACATATCTCCAGAGAAAAAAATCTGGGACAGTTAATTCAGGAGACCGCGGTGCCCATTCAATCGGTCCAGCTCGACCAATCCACTTATCATTAAAAAACGTTTTTAATGAATCTCGTGCTATTAACGAATAATGTGGTGGTCAAAATTGCTGATTTTGTTGTTATGCGTCAAACGGTCACAGCATGAGTTGTTTTAAGGCATCAAAATACGTTCATATGAAATTACTAATTAAAAATGTACTACTACATGAAACCTCGAATATCTTTTCGGTTAATGAAACAAAAGATAAAAAACTATACATTTTTGGAAAGGAGAATGATTGTTCTTTCGAATGAGATCAAAAATTATAGGGTGTTCCATTTAAAATAATACATATTTTCTCCTTTCAATTTGACCAACATTAGTAAAACACCCTGCGTTGATGGGATGAAATGCCAGCCAAGCCTAAAAAAATCTCTTCGATAAACTAGGGGAACTAGTGAAAACCTCATCTCTTTGGAGCAATTAATAAGCTGGGCATTTATGTTTAAAATCAGTCACTCTTATTTGGGACACCCTGTATTTTAGGTGTGTTCAGAACGAAACAAAGATTTCTAAATTTTGATCGGGATATGATGGATGTAAATAAAATAGTATACAAACCTCGGTAGGAAGTTTCATTCCTGTGTCAAGATAATAGCTAACCTCGACGCTTCTCGTTAGTAATGAAACTCTTCCCACCTCGGGAATAGCTTAAAACAGGTTTGTATTCAGCATTAACTTCATTGGTTTAATAAATAAGCGTTAATCAGGGATGTATTTAGTCAGAATGTTCAGAAATTAGCTCAATACAGGACTGCATTGAGTCAGTATGACTTATTCATAAACTAGCTCCAACAAGAATAGCATTTAGCAATACACTTCTATTGATTCTATTACTAATTTGAATTATTTTAAGTGATGGTTTTCAATTCTATAACGTATAAACAGTCCACGACTAACGATATACAAAAGGTTGACGTCACAAGCTTGAGATCGTTGTTTAAGCTTGTTTTGTATTTACAATTTTACAAAAAAATATAATCACAATTGTAATGTGGAAGTTATAGATTGCTTTAAAATCTTTGTTATCCATACAATTATTTCAAATTATTATTTCAGCTATTCTTGGTGACTGTCTTAAATTAAATCATTTGAAGGCTGTATCAAGTCACTAAATATATTTTCTATAAACTAACGTAAATCTAGGTTGCATTCAACAATTTTCTAAGCTAAAACAATATCTAGCCAATTACCTCTTTATCATAAAAGAAAATTAGGGCCATATTCAGTGAAATAAAACTTTAATCGACTAAAAAATTAGTTTTAAGTGTATCTGTATCTGTAGAGTACGGAGAGTGAGTGTAGGCTCATAGCACTCAGGCCACATGTGATTCACTGTACATCCCCCCGAGGAGTTGTCCTCTTAGGTCACCGTCCATACTGTCCTTCCTAGGAAGGTGGACAGGTCACTAGGAGACTTTATATCGGCTGGTGTAGGCCAAGACTCACCGAACACACACACTCTCTTATTGATGATAGCTCCGGACACTCGCATAAGACATGCCTGACAGTTTCATCTTCCTGTTCACACATCCTGCATACAGGTGTGTCCACTAGCCCCATAGTGTGGAGGTGTTTCCTTAGTTGACAGTGGCCAGTCAGAAATCCTACTGTTAAACGTAGGTTTTTCCTGGTCATCTCCAAATATTTCTTCGGCACCAGCTTCCTATGGTCGTCCAGGGTGATCCTGGCAAGACTGCATCCTTTGATTCCATCCCATCTCTTGAGCGATTGGGCATGGGTGTAACGTTTGGCTAGTTCCGCAATTGTCGAAGTCGTTAGGCCGCAGGTGTAATTGGGTCCTGAAATTTTTAGTCCAGCCGCTTTCCTGGATAAAGAATCGGCAATGCGATTTCCTTTACTCCTGTCGTGCCCTTTAACCCACCTCAGGATAATATTGTTATCTGCCGAGGAGTTAGCTAAACCTTGGTGGCACTCTATTACTAGCCCCGATATAACACGTTGTCTGTTCAATTCAATAGGGCTTGTCTACTATCAGTGCAGATTGTTATGTTTTTGCCAGAAATTCCTTTTCTGCTTAGTTCTTTTGTGGCAATTGAGATACCAGCCAGTTCTGATTGAACCACGCTGGTATTGTTTCTCATTCCCCACTTAATCTTTAGGCTTAGTGCTCTCGAGTAAACTCCACATCCTGAGCCTTCTTTCATTCTTAAGCCATCTGCATATATGCGTATTGCAATTGCAGCATCTGAATCTGTGTTCTGTTTTATTTGTATTTTGTAGGGTTTATCAAATACAAACCTGGGTTTTGAGTGTATAGCGAGGCCCAAAAAATGTTTGCCTCTGGGACCACAAATTTTGCTTTTTAACGACTTCTGGCAAAAATTGGGCGTGGTTTTTCGAAAAATTCCCGCCTCCCAGAGGCTAGTCAGTGGCTTTCCGTGTTTTGAGATTTTGGTCACATCACTTATGACCCCCCTATAAAGTTAACCACGACCCCCCACTGTTAAATTCATTAAATGGAAAAGGAGGAGTTATAAATAAACTATTGAACATATAATAATTTTAATAATAAAAATAATCACAATATATATTTTAAAAAAGAGAATCACAATTTTTTTGCCTACATTATTGGGCAGTTTCAATTTTTTTCGTATTTTGACTAGTAGACTGGGAATTTCTCAAAATTGGACTGCGTAAAGTGTTCAACTTTATGAGAGTCACCTTGAAAAAAAATTAAATATTTCTTATTAGGCCAGTCGGTATGGGTCATTTTAGACCAAAAGTAAAGTAATTAGCAATAGGGCTGATTTTTTTTATAAGTACCTAGAAGTATGTAGATTGATACAAAAAAAAGTTTACCAGCCTATAGATTTCCCAAATTCCAAAAAAAAAAATTTAAAAAACTTTTTTTTGAATTTTTTTAATATTTCACGCTGGGAGGAAGGTGGAGAAGAATAAAAAATATCACCGTGTAGGAGAAGTGTTTTACAATAAAAAAGGTCTCTGGTAATTTTTTCTTCCGATCAACGGTTTGTCCGGAAAAAATTCGGTAAACTAAGTAAGAGTTACGCATCCGCGCGACTCTGCTGCACGGCGGAAGATCTATACTTTCTGAATTGCGGAAAAAAATATAAATATTTAATCAGAATTTTTTCCCAATCTTTGGTAAGAGTTAATGTTGTGAATGATAAATAAAGGGCGGAATATACGCAAAGTGTGTATTTGCATATTTTGCATATTTTTAAATTTTTTTTATGTTTTTCGTTTTATCAAAAGATTAAGTGCGACCCTTGCAGATAATTGAAATAATTTAAAAGGTGGGTAGGTTTTATTATTATATGGTTTATGGACCCATTTTATTATTTTATGGTTTATTGCCAGTATTTATTGGCTGTTTAGGAATTTCCAAGTAATAAATGAACTCATAACAAAACTTTCTTTTTTTGGGGTCTAGTTGGAATGGGGTGGCTTGCTTTTATAGTTGGGACTAATTGGAGTTAAAATGTGGTCTCTTCTTTTGTATTTATATTGTATAGTTTAGTTTGAAAAATATATCGTTATAAATGCATTTTATATTTCATTAAATTATTACATTAATTTTCATTAATTATTTCAGGTTAAAAATTTTACCAATTATATTTTTCTTTTAATTTTACTTAAAATAAATAATTTTTGTAAGAGTCGGCGTTTCTTTATTTCCATTTGTCTTGTTATATTTAAGGCATATAATTGCATATTTTGACAAATAAAAGCATATTGTTGCATATTTCAAAGAAAAACTATGCATATATATGCGCATATTTTAACTGAAATGACGTGCATATATTCCGCCCTTTAATGATAAATAAAGGGTGATAAATGAATTTTTACATATTTTTATTGGAAAAAGGTATGCAAAAAATAATTTCTTAAAATTATATATTGATCATCTTTTATACATTTTCACTATATACATTTTGTTCGTTGAATATTAATCTTTATATTATAGGAGTATCGAATTTTATTTTGAAAAAATAAAGAAGATTCCCACCCGAATCTATAAAAATTTCTATTTTCGCTTATAATACAAAAAATCATTGAATACAAAAATGTATGTATATTAATTAATTTTGTAATTATATATTCTTGATCTTAAAAGCTTCCTCAACATTTCTACGGAAAACTCCATTAAAATAAGTTTATTTTAATCAAAGTTACAGTACTTAATATATTATATTTTCTTGTAAATTCAAGATTCCTGAAATTTACAATGAAAAGTGCCATATTTCTCAATTGGAAAAATTAATTATCCATAAATTTTATTTATGTAACAGACCTCCTAAATAACAGTTTCCATCCTTTGAAAAATTGTTTCAATGCCTCCCTATTATATAATATATTTTTTATTGAGATACTTGGTTTTTGATTAGAATATATTAATATTTATATTTACGAGTACATTTATATGACTAATTTGTTGAAAATTATTATGTGCTATGACAAAAAAAATGCCATCGTAAAGCTGACACTTCCCTCTTCAAAACGCCTTATCACAAATTATTAATATCTACATAACTGTACAATAGTTTATAGTGTACTCCGCCGCGCTTCAGAAAATCGAGTCGCGCGGATGCGGAACACATACTTAGTTTACCGAATTTTTTCCGGACAAACCATTGCTCGGACGAAAGAAAAGCAAGATACCTTTTTTGTTGAAAAACACTCCACCTACACGGTGATATTTTTATTTTTCTCTACCTGCCACCCAGCGCGAAATATTGGAAAATTTCAAAAATAAAAAGTTTTGTGATTTTTTTTTCTAATTTGGGAAATCGATAGATTGGCAAACTTTTTTTTATATTAATCTACTTACTTTAAGGTACTTATGAAAAAAAATCTGCCGTATTGTTAATTACTTGTAGTTGTTACCCCTATCGTCTGGCCTATAAGTTGAAAAAAGAACAGAATAATTCTTACCCTAGTCAGTTCCCTCTGCGCCTCGCACGCTCCTCTACAAAATAGTTCTTTGATAGAATTTCTCAATTTTCTGGATAAACCGAAGTAAACGATGGGATTTAACGCCGAGTTAAGATGACCGAGAAGCAGTAGATATCGATTCAATTTTCTCTGGTCTAATTTATCCGGGGCCGTGTCTTCATCAACGGTCGTCGTTTCCAAGTCGTTGAACAAAACCATCACGTGGTAAGGTAGCCAACAAGCGGCGAATATCAAAGCCAGCAAAAATAAAATGCAAGCTACTCTTTTCCTTTTACGTATCATTTTTCCTCTCTACAAAAACGACAATATAGTATAGTTTGGCAAGTTTATCTGTAGCTACGGGGCGTCGGTAAGAGGCGAGGAAAAACATGGCGTATATCTGTCAAACGTACAAATGGCGTACGGTACCTATTTTACCAAGTAAAACTGAAATTACAAAGGTAACTGACAATACGAACACCACTGAATAAATCAATATCAGTCAATTGACGAAGTGAGAGGGAAGATCATATGCACGCGCTTGCCAATAAGAAGTCAGCTGGTCGATAAAAATCACCAATTATGTAATCGGAGGGTGTGGTCATTATGGTTTTCGTACAACGTTGCCAGAGCTTTAAGAAGCCCATAACAAATTTGGAAAAGTGTTCTCTTTTAATATTCATAAATTGGAAAATAATGTTAATAGAATAAATCCAAGGAAACAAGCACATTATGAAATTAACGTTCAATCATATTTTTAATATTGTTAATAATAAAAAGACCCATTTATAATTATTATCACTACATAATCAGTTCTTCTATTTTTTTATAGTTAAACGTGGCAATGTCGAACGTTTTCGACTGCATTCCTTTCACGGTTTCAGATAAACTTGCCAAAGTATACATTGTTTACCGGGTAGGAAAAGCTTAACATTCCTGGACGACTGTGAAGATTGCTAAGTCGAGGCGCAAGCCGAGAAGTCCAGGAATGTGGCTTTTCCTACGAGGTAAACATACTATTTTTCCGCAAATCGTTTAAAATTCGACAGATATTGATTGATTTAAAAAAAAAACGCGATAATTTTATTCCCAAATAAATGGTGCTTTGAAATTCCTAATAAAATTACTTGGGTTACTATGGAAACGTATTGAGGTTGAATTGTCAAACTTGACGCTTATAAATTTAATTGCTGGTGTTCTCGAAAGTAAAATGATAAGTTTAGTGATGATGAAATTTCCATTCCTGGGACTCCTCCAGAGCTGGTTGAGGCAGTGAATACTGCTTCATTAGAATTATTGCCAAAGAAATCAAGAGAAAAGTACGAAAATGCATACAGACGTTTTATGGATTATCGCATAAGTAAAAATACGAGTTCTTTCTCAGAAAATGTTGTAATGGCATACTTCCTAGACCTTTGTTTAAAGATGAAATCTTCAACATTATGGGCCAATTATTCAATGCTGAAGTCAACCCTTGCACTTAAACACAATGTAGATATATCTACATACTCAAAACTTCGTTCTTTATTGAAACGGTAAGCTCAAGGTTATAGGGCAAAGAAATCTAAGATTTTAACGAAGGAAGAAATTGAAAAATTTATCCAGGAAGCTCCAGATAAAGAAAATTTAATGATTAAGGTAATTTACAAGGTTTTAATTTCTATTTAGATTATAGCTTTATTTATTTTTTAGTAGTTTTTTGTACAAAAGTGACATTTTTAATGCCTGTCAAACGTGTTAAAAGAAGAAGTTTACAAAGGAAAATTAAATAGAAATCAAATACTTATAACACTAGTGTTGAAAGAGATATAATCTTCAAAAATTTTTTTAACCAAATAAAAGTGAACGAGACGTAATGATACAATTTTTATTGAAACAGAGGCGCTTCTTTAAGTCAGCATGTTTCATTCTGGATGGTTTGTATCCGGCGCGGAATATATCGCAACAGTACCTACTTTTATGATCGATTTGGTGCACACAGTCTGCTGAGAAGGCGGTCAATGTACTCTGTATTATTTTTATATAAAATTATACACCAGAAATTAGACTGTAATGATCTGGTTGCCATGTTAGATTATCATGTTCCTAGGTTTAATTCCCGAAATAATCAACTGTTTTTTCAACGAACTTATCGAACTAATATATACAAATCTTCACCTCTACAGTTTCTAATCGAAAACTATTCTAATATAGAAAAATCTGTTGACATTTTAAACTGCAGCCAATCGTCAATTAGACGTTATTGTTTAGAAACCTAAATCTATCTTAGATGCGAAACAGCTTTTAATAATTTTTTTTCTCTTTTATTCTATATTTTGATTCCAATTGGTGCTAGTTCAATTTTTGATATATGTGTAGTTTGAGCATACATAATTATTGTAATGTTTTCTTATATATTGTGATAGAATTTTTTTTGGAAATTATCGTATTATGTTATTTTTCTAACTACTACTAACCTTATCCTGATAATTGGGTATCTCCCGTAGGATATTGTAAATAAATAAATAAATAAATAAATAAATATTATAGTATTATAATGTATTAAGATTGATATTACAATCCTATGTATGTATCTATTTTGGGGTGACATTCACTGAGACCTGGAAGATCTATTGTGCCCCCTTACTGCTACCTAGTTGTCTCAGAAACTGGTAGTTCCTTTAGTCCTATTTTCCGGAGGAATTTTAGGATGTCCTCCGGCTTCAACTTAGGTACATATTCCTCTTCTATCCAGTAATCTCCCAGGTGCTGTGCTCTAGGATTCTGGAGTGCTGTGCAGTTGGAAAGTATTTGAATGGAGCTTTCTCCTTTCATGCCACAAAATCTACTACATTCTTCTTCCTCCACTTTGTCGAGCTTTTTCAGGTGCCCATTCAGGCGACAATGTCCCGTTAGAATCCCTGCTAAAACTCTTAGCGCAGTTTTACTTTGACTTATGCATTCATTTGATCTCAACAGGTTGTAGTCACCCAGAAGAGTATAAGCCCTACTAGATCTTTCCAATGGTCAGATCTCCTCTTTTTCTCGGCTTCACCTATTTCTCCCAATATTACATTGGGGCTGATTCCGCAGAAGAGTTCAGGCCCTCAGAAAGGTATTTCAGTCCCCCCCCTTTGCTAGTTCATCTGCTATTTCATTTCCTTCTATTCCAGTGTGTCCTGAAATCCATAGTGAGGTGACTATATTGTTCTCGCCTAGTTCATTGAGTTTGTCTAGGTATTTCCACACCATTTTGGAACTGATTACACAAGAAATCAGTGCTTTAATGTCTGCTTGACTATCCGAAATTATGATAATCCTTTGTCTTCTGCATCCTTTATCAATATTGAACTGGGCGCACTTTCTTATGGCGGGGATTTCCGCTTGAAGATACCTGGGGTTCTTCCCAGGCTTTCAGAGTGTTTGGTTCCTGGCCCGAACACTCCTATCCCAGTTCCTCCTATTGCTTTTGAGCCGTCTGTGTACCATTGAATGGCATTTTTTCCAAGTCTGGTAATGGTATTTGGATCCCATTCCTTCTTGTTGCTCAATTCCGTAACGAATTTCTTTGAAAAGTTATACTTTTTCATCATACCGTCTTGTGGCATGTCCCAGGCTGTCTGATTTCTAAGAAGTGAAGAGGTGGTTTTTTTTCAATTACAATCCTAACAACTGCTGATATTAATACCTTGCATTTTTGAACTAGCCGAGTTGCCAATTACATCAGCATTAGCAGTCAACTCATGAAATGAAGTGAATGTATCTCTGCAGCCTGCAGACGGCATAATTCTTTCAGCAATTGGCTTTTTATGAATATTATATTGATCGATGTAACCCTCAGCTACTGTTGTAGCTCCATGATTTTTTATCTCCGTTATATTTGCTCCTGAGTCTGCCAGCAAAGAAGCAGAAGACCTTCTTTAACACTGACCTGTACATTCCTTTGGATCTGGTAGGTTCAAACAATGAGGGCATTTTCCCAAACGTATTTCCCAGATAGCACACTACATCTCAAAGACGTCCAGTTCATGTCTTACTTTGGTCCAAACGTCCTGGTACGTAAAACGGACGTTTTTAAGAAGTCCTCCTTACGACAAGTTTAAAACGCATTTGTAGGGATGTTTTAAAGACGTTTTAAATATGTTGGTAATGTGGACATTCAACTCTTTTAACAATTTTGTGGAAACTAACAACGAAACTCACAAATTTTATAACTAGACGAGATGTCTGATTAATTAATTGAAATTTGACAGTTATACTACCATAATGCGTTCATAAATCACGGGCTACAATGTGCTCCATTTCAAAAGTCAACCAATTCCATTACAGAGTAAAGTATTATTTTATACATTATTTGTTTATGAACTCACCCCAGAATAGTGGATATTATTTTAATTTACAAAATTGAAATATGAATTATGACTTGTCTGATTTTGAATATTTTAAATATGTACTTGCCTGATATGTAGGTGTTGAATCTTCATAAAATTGGGTATTAGAACAAAGCGTTCGACCCATAGTAGAGTAAGCAAAAAGCATAATTGTACCTAAAAAAATCAATCATGATAAATCATCAATGAACTGTCAATACGGATGGAACAGGCGTTTTGTGTATAAATTGAGGTTAGAATGAGACAGACGAGAAGGATAGCGCTAGTCAGGGCAGAAAACCACACAGAAAAGCTGTTTAACAATTAGATTGACAATAGATAGAGTGGTTTCGTTGTGTTTGTTTTTAAATTATTTTGCTTCTGGTGAATTTTTAAATCAATTATAGTAGTTTTTGGTGATTATTATAAATATTTATAGACTTTTAGCTTTTGAGCGAGTTCAATTTTGTGTTATATTTGCCTGAAAATGGTTGAATCTTGCAGTGCAGTGAATTGTACTAATAGACGAGCAAAAGGTATCAAAATGAAGTTTCACAGGTTAGTTTAATCGT
>CAJUYH010008787.1:9553-24404 GCA_910591685.1 Galerucella tenella
AGCCGAGAAAAAGAGAAGATCTGACCATTGGAAAGATCTAGTAGGGCTTATACAATCAAAGACTCTTCTGGACGACTACAACCAGTTAAGATCAAATGAATGCATAAGTCAAAGTAAAACTGCGCTAAGAGTTTTAACAGAGATTCTAAGGGGACATTGTCGCCTGAATGGGCACCTGTAAAAGCTCAAAATAGTGGAGGAATAAAAAAGTAGATTTTGTGGCATGGAAGAAGAAACCTCCATCCACATACTTTCCAACTGCACACACTCCAGAATCCTAGAGCACAGCACCTGGGAGATTACTGGATAAAAGAGGAACATTTACCTAAGTTGAAGAAGGCAGATATCCAAAAATTCCTCCGGGAAATAGGACTAAAGGAACTACTAGTTTCTGAGACTCTCATCAGAAACTAAGTAGAAGTAAGGGGCACAACAGCTCTTTTAGGTCTAAGTGAATATCCCCCAAAATACATTCATACATACATACACTTGGAACACACTGTAGTATATTTTAATATAAAAGAACAACAGAATGCATGTGTTGTTGCAAACGTACACTTTTAGAATATAGAAATTACCTTAGTTAGTTATTGTACAATGTTCTTGGTATTTGATGTATCTATACAATTTGCATTCACGATATCGTTACACAGGATACTATCAAAACGTGTGAGCCATTTTCAAACGTACAAAAGTACACGCTCATGTGAAGAAGTTGGTTTTATATTCTACAAAGATATTATTTTCACACAGGGAACTATAAGTATGGTAGGTATGTTATCTGGTTATTTTTATAAATAATACCGTCTCTCTAAATGTATTATGAACATTTACAAATTACAAATCAGAATGGTTGGTTATATTTTGCAAATATACCTACCCCGTTTAACTAAGGAAGTTAAGTTCAATGTCCTTCGTGGCATATAGCCAGGGAAGTAGTTGTTGTTTCTTAGTGAAAAGTAATTTTCAAATTTGGAAGGTGTTATAATAGTATTAAACTATTATCTTTGACGTCTACTATTGTAACGTTTTAAAAAAATACTTTTTAAAGAACAAAGACCGTTCCCTAAGAAGCAACAACTACTTATCTGGCTTTATGCCACGACACACATTGAATCAGTGTTGCCACAAGCCTATTTTTTTTCGAGCCAGATGATATGGCGGAAACGAGCGAAATTCATACTAAAACGAGCTTTTTCAAAAATGTTTTTTACTAGTGAATACCTACGCCCCAATTCCTTCTTTATTTTTTTTTTTTATAATAAACCTTCATAAAGATAAATATGAAATGTAGAATTTTTAAGGTAGTAATGTTTAAAAATATATTACTTACTTTTCCATTTTCCATTGTAAGGTAGGGTAGGTAGGTATTCTAGCATTTACCGTGCCTTCACCAACAACCAATAATCAACATTTAATAACCAACAACAAACTTCCCAATATTTTACATTTTACTTTTCGAAAACCAAAGAACAGGCTGAGCGGTTGGATTGGGGTGCGTTCGTGATTTCTCTTCTTCGGCGGTGGTGCGTTCACGAATTACACTCGCCCGCTCCGTCTAATTCAAATAATCCAACACTCAACACCGTTCAGTTCAATTCACAAGAGTTCAGAAATAGTCAACTTTAACAAAAATTTAGCAAAATTTAAAAACGAGCCAATTTTAATAAAGAGGAGTCAACGAGGAACTTTTAATTCAAACGAGCCAGATCTGGCTCGAACGAGCCACCTGTGGCAACACTGCATTGAATTAGACTTCGGTTACTGTTAAACGGGGCTGGGGTATAACCAACTACTCTGGTTTGTAATTAGAAGGCACAACATCACTTGTAGACCGGCTTCGACGTATTTGGACATTATATTTTCCAAAAGCGCAGTTATTCCGAAGAAGAATTTTTCCGAAATGGAATATTACTTAGGTATTATGTCCCTCATCCCCCAATCAATTCCGTTATAGCATGCGACGCAGAGCTTGCAAGCACAACGTAGAGAACTGAAAATTGGAATATTTTACGCTGATATCAACTTTTCGAATTGAAAACACTTCAATTTCCTTTAAAAGTTTGCTTTGCAATAGCTATAATCAACGTTTAACGACATCGCTACGCCACTTGCAGCACGTGTCAATGTTGCATAAGTAAATAAAAATTGAATTTGCAATTTTGATGATAATCTGTGGTAGGTATTTCCACGTGATTATCACTACTCCTTCATTTATGTAGTTTTCCTGTATTTCACAAGAAAATTTCAAGAAACGCCGCTTCTGTGTGTGTGGGCTATTCTATGTTATCTAGATATTTTAATAGAACATGTTTTTTAGTGTTCTAAACTAAATTTTATTTAAAATATTCGATTGTCTATGGCGCTAGCGAGGCCACAGATAAAAGCTAGTATATGGGTGAAAAATACAAGTCTGGAAATACAACAATGATATCAAATTATTTTCTTCTTATGTAATAAAAATGCTCCTACGAATTTAAATAAGTCTGTATTAGTTTTTTTTTATTTGACTCACTTTGTATGTTCGATCCTATAGGTTGGTTGTATCATACCAAGAAGAATACACCGTTGCCAAGTCTAGGAAATTGGAAAGTTCAATAGGATATTAGCATTTTTATACAATATTAGCTATGTGGTCTTGCATATAGGAGCAAAAAGCAATGAGCAGCCATCAATTGGGAAAAGTATAGTTCAGATGGTGCTCTTTGATATTTAAGTGGTTTTATTTTGCTTTTTTAGTTATTTTAATTGTGCTATTTGTAAACCTTTTGCCTATTCTCTGATGCTCAAGTATTTTGTGTTGTAAAACCATATTATTACTCCCCAGTGTAGAGATAAATCGGGATTTCCCCTTTACGGCTAGTACAACCAAATGCACAACAGTATCACATAATTTAAAATATAAAACTTTAAAAAGGTAAACTTCATCTGTAATGAAAACAATAACCTAACCTCTTCCATAATATCTCTGATAATATAAGAATATTACCTCGAAAATGATGAGGAGCATCTTGAGCTCTACTCCACCCAATAGACAATAAAAACAGACAATACATTTTATGCTACCTCGCACACCAAAGTGATAAAATGTAGTTCAAAATGTCGTCTGATTAGGACGAAGTGGTAATGTTGAGGAAGTATTTAAGGAGAAAAGAAACAGGTACCTAATGAAAATAACTGTGCCGAATAATTAAAGGATCAACACATCTAGTTTAATAACTGCTATGCTCTATGCTAGGTTAGGTTAGTTATTGTATGAGAGCGGACACTTCTTCAGCAATGGTTGAGATGATAGTACTATGTGTGTAGTATATACTTGTTGGAATAAACTATAATTATGACGACGAATTGAGACGACTTGGAATTTTGCTCATTTTTACCAAAGATTACAAAAAATCACAGAGGTAAAATCATATTTTAACAAATTTGTGATGCTAGTGACATGGAATTACATTTTCAGCCTATTTTCCTGATAAGTTTATAGACTCAAACTCACAATACATATTTACATAAACGAACCACTAACTTTAATATATTAAGTACCAAGTAGGTAGATATGCAGAATTTGTGGTTTGACGTGGCAACATTGTTTTCACGCGATAGACCTCGATAACTTAAACGAAGTGAATACTCGTACGAGTCTCGAGTTTGAGTTTTGACTAGATGACTAGGTAGTATAATTTTACCTTTTATGTTAGTGAGAAGGTCGCGGAGGTCTGAGTTTTCGTTCATATACTTCGATATAAATTTTTTAAACAAACTTTGTAATTGGAACAAACAACACAAGTGGCTGTGTATTTGTTTTTTCTAGTCAAAGTGAATTCCGAGTACGAAGACGTAAGGAAGAAACCACACAATATTTTCATTTTGGCCAGGATATTAACTACTGTTTTTTATATTAATCATCTAAGCTCAGGTAAGTCGATGAGTTAGTTTTTATTATAGACAGTAAATACTCATAGCTTTACAGAACCATTACTATTATTGTTTTTCTATTAAGTCCATGGTGTGAAATGTGAATGTTTGTGTGAGATATTTTTATGCAGGTACCTACTTGTTTTGGGTTAAGTTTCTTGTTATGAAGATTACTTGATCCCATGATACAAAGAAAATAATTACCCACTCCCATTTATAGGTATACGATAGTAGATAGAATGAAATGGGTCAAATTTTTAAAATACTGAAAGTATACCTACAGCATTTTTAAAATCCAACCCATTTCATTCTAGTAATGGTAGGCCATGTTGTATTTTTTATTTGATGTCAATTAAATATTTCTAGCAATTTTATATGGTCAAATGAATTCAAGAGGGGAAAACAGGTAGGTAATTAAAAACCAAATCATTAAATAGAACAAATAAATAAAATATAATCCTGTACATGAATAGGTATATTATTCTAGACTCTAGACCTAGACCAATCATAGCTAGCACGTACCTAATGTCATCTGACAGTCGCCCTGGAGTAAACCAACGTTTTCTGTACAACACATGGTTGTAGTTTATTTTGATCATATTGGGCTTTTTTTAAAAAGCGTAAGAAGGGATATTTTATCTTGAAAAGCTATACCTGCCTATTTATAATAGAAGGGATAATTAAAACAATACAAAGCAACCAAATTACATACCTACCTATACTACAATATAAATGAATATTTGCGAGAATATTTGTTTACCCTTAGGGAGAATGTCATTAGTGTCAACTTGTCAGTTGGAGGACATAGATGATACCTCCAACAATGTTATGCTGTGTGTTACTTATTTTGGTAATTATGTAGATGTAGAAGCTTAAATCTGCTCCAATTTTTTTATAACCCTTTGAATCATTAAGAAATGATATCCCATTTAATATTATGGTGGAGGGCGTCGAAAAATCCAAAAAAATGATCAAAAAAACTTATGATAGTAAATAATGCAGATATCATGTTATTCTAGTATTACTCGAAAATTTTAATATGAATATTAACTAAATTTAAACCCTTCCTCACACAGCACAGCAAGGTTGCTGGAGGCTTTGGCCTTTGCTGTTTGTATTGCTATCCTTGTTTTGGAATAAGAAAATCGATTTAGATGTTGGTTGTAAACAAAGTGTGTTGTGAGTATAGCGGGTCTTTTTAATGATCGAAATGGAAAACAGCATGTTACTCTGCCAAATGAAATGGTTTGTTTCATATGTATACCTACCATAAATGTAAAATTATATTAATACGGTTAAAAATCGAGTTAGTTTATCTTCGTGGGAAAGAAGCCATGAATAAACTCTTTAATTTCGTGTATCTTCCTTTATAACTGGTGTTATTTTACATATCAATTTACTTTGTTCACATCAAACCAACAGGCTTGTAATCTTATTTGATAAATAAGATGTTTACATATTATTGATTTTGGAAAAGTCAGTTGGACAATAACAAAAAAATTCTCTTAACCCTTTCAAGCCGGATTTTTTTTCTCTGAATTGGTTATAGATTATCTATTATTTGTTGTAGGATTTATTCATTTACTAAAAAAACGAATGGGAACTTTTTTTTAACATCGGACGCCATTTTGTCTGGGATATATTTGTCCCAGTAAAATTTTTTTAGTGGGTAATAATTGACCCAATAGTCCAAATATGATTCGTTTAGTCATATGATATTTTATAATTTTTTTACAAAAATGACGAACCAAAGAAAAAAACTCGCAAAAAAAGTAAATGAAACAAAACTTTATTTTTAGCCATACTAAACTCATGGCCATAAAAGTATAAACAAAACCGTAATGGCTATACCAAGCAACCGATAAAGGTAAACAAAATGTATAAAAAAAAGTATAAACAAAATGTATCAGAAAAAAGTATAAACAAAACAGTAATGGCCATACCAACCAACCGATAAAGGAAAACAAAATGTATAAAAAAAGTATAAACAAAACGGTTATTCTAAACATAGTTGTACAGAGTTCTACTTCAAATGGTATGGGGTAAAACAATTTTTACATCTCCTAACAAGTTTTCTTCAAAATTGGCTTGTTACAAGCTATTTTCAGAATCGTATTCCGAGGGTTCATAGTTTTCATCTGAGTGCTCACTATCATGGAACGGATCTTTTGGCTCACTTTCTTCAAACAAAGCGTTTGCTTCATCTTGAAGCTCTTTTTCAGTCAAATGTTTTCGGCTCATCTGCAAAAAAAGAGGCCTGCTGGGACAAAAATGTCCCTGTACCATATTATTACAATGAATTGGACTAAAAATAACTTTAGACAAAATGTTTGTTACAATCTTACCTTTATTCAACAAAATTTCATAAAATTACGTTCAAAAACCACCTAAATTCAATCGAAAACACAGCTAGAATACGCATAGACCTGTTAGTTCGACGAAAACGTGAAAGAAATGGTTGATACGCGACGTTGCCAAACGTAAATTGAAGCGCAGCCCTTGGGAAAGACCTGGTAGGACTGAATTATGCATATTACATTGTAAATGGGATACATTTAAGACGCCATACTTTCAAACAATATGAATGGGATATTTATTTATTAGCACAAATAATAACTTTAGTAGACGCTGATGTCATCTGGAGTAATATTACGAGAGTGAGAATAAATTGGAAATAATTTGACAGATTTTAGAAAGTTGTTGGCAAAAATGTTTGAGAAAAGGACTGATGAATTGTTATCTAATTTATCCAGGACAGGGCTCCTCCACATTACACTCTTGAAGTACGAAACTATTTAAACACCTTGTTTTTTAAAAGGACAGTATGCATGTAGATACCTCTCGGAAAATTGGACACAATTATTATATAAGGATTGAGGAGTGAAAAACGTATAACATTTACATATCCAAAAATTTATAGCTTTCAAGATATTTAATGTATTCATTAGGTTTGCAACATCACTTTTTAATAATAAAATCACAAATTTGGACAAATATTTTCAACAGTCTTGCTCCCAATATTCAGATGCATTGTTGTTTCACAATTTAGTTTCTGTTACATATTCTAACCATTGGTAGTTTGGTAGTTATTGAACAAAATACATGAAAAATTTTGTTTTATTTCATGCGAGATTTCATTATTAAAAAAATATGCTGCAGACTTAAAGAAAACATTAAAGATCTTGATAACTACAAATATTTGGATATGTAAAGGTTATGCGTTTTTCAAGTGAAAACCATTGAGGAATAAAAAATAAAATGAAAATAGCTTCAAATGCCAGTGGCGTAAAAAATTGGAGGGGAAAGGTAAGTTATTCTTCCAAATATACACCACTGCCCTTTTACATATGTCCAATTTTACGAGAGGTATATATTATACGAGCGAAGGTTGTAGATGTCATTTGAAAACACCCTGTATCTGTTGTTATATGCAACACTTAAAAGACCCTCGTATTTGCAAAATAATATGGCAATATTATAATTGTTGTTTTTATAATAATAAATTATTAATAGCCAACATTTGAAGGTGTGTATTTTGTTCAAATAGTATATCGAAAGGGAAAGTCAGTATAGTTAACCACATTTTCCTTTTTGGATAAAAAGAGAAACGTAATAAAAATATATCTGGTATCAATAAAGAGAAAAGCAATAAGTGTTTACCGATTTATTTTAATTTTTTTTAACTTTAATAAATTAGCTTTCTAATTGTTTATATTTTGTTGTACAATTATTTACAAATAATAGGAACTTTGAACACTTATAAGACTATTTTTATTTATTTATTTACGGTTTTACCATTTTTACAAAAGAATGTTCAGTATAAAGAGTTCATACATAAGTAATATGTGGAAAAAATTATTAAAATTTAAATTAATATGCTTAAATACACATAGATTCAAAAGTTTTGCATCACCCTAAATCTCCGAAAAAAAATGTGTTCATTATAAATGGATCAGAGATTAATCAAATAATTAGTTTCAATAAAAAAAACGTGTATATTTGTCAAAAATTTTAATTATCCAATAATAAACTTGCTTTAAATATAAAAAGTATTCTTAGAAATTAAATAAATTAAATACAAATTGATTCTTTTTAAAGAAAAGGTTACGTGAGAACTTGCATGAGAACTTTTAACAAGGAATATTTCCACCTCTAGAATTTATGCAAGCTTGAAGTCGCCTGCCCATGCCGTTTACCGAATTATTGATATTCTGTTGAGGAATACTTCGCCATTCTTCTTGGGCCGCATGAACAAGCCCTTGTACACTCCTGGGTGGATTTCTGCGTGCTGCCACTGCCCTGGCAAGCATGTCCCGAGCATGTTCTATGGGATTCATGTCAGGAGATAGGGCAGGCCAGTTCAAACGATTAATCCCTTCAGTTTCAAGATACTCATTTACAGCTCTGGTCCGTTGAGGTCGGGCGTTATCGTCCATAAAAACGAAGGAGTTGCCAACAGCTGCGCGCCATAGTCTCACGTGAGGATGTAGAATCTCTCTAAGATACCTATCACCAGTCATCGTTCCCTCCATATGAATTAATTATGTGCGATCATTTAACATGATACCAGCCCAAAACATAGCACTTCCACCTCTGAAGGGCGGCACGGGGCGAGCATGGGCAAGCTGAGCAACTCTCGTTGGATCCCGCCACACACGTATTCGATGGCTATCTTGTACCAAACAAATCCTGTTTCGTCGGATAAAAACACCGAATTCCAAAATTCTTCAGGCAAGGCCGCATGTTCTTGAGCCCACTGTAGTCGGCGAACTCTGTGCTCAGGTTGTAGTCTGGGCACTCTTATTGGTCGGCGACACCTCAAACCTATCTCAAGTATTCGTCTTCGTAATGTCGAGATCGATACTTGAACTCCCAACGCATGCCTCATATCTCTTTGGAGTGCTGGTATTGCCATGGTCGGGTTTCTTCGGATAGTTAAGTGGATATAGCGGTTCTGCCGCTGATTAGTAACACGCCTTCTACCGCTTCTAGGTCTATCACGAAGAGAATTGGTCTGGAGATACCGGTTCCATACACGAGATACATCACTTTGCCAAACGCCAACTCTGTTCGCCACGAACCTTTGAGAATGACCTTCTTCAACTAAAGCCACTATTCTTGCACGGTCAATCTCACTTATGACTTGACGATTCATGTTTGCACTTAAAATCGTAAAAATCAAATGCCTTGAATGTTAAAATGATCGCACTAAAAATGTTATCTTACAAAAAAAAACTGTAAACATCTGTATATTGCAAAAAATATGGAACATATTGAAATGGTAAACATTGATAAACAAGCTAACAAAAAATTGTTAGCGCAAAAAAATTCCTTCGCATCCGAAGAAGGTGATGCAAAACTTTTGAATCTATGTGTATTTAGAAGCTTAACAGATTTTTTAAACGTTGATGTAGATATTCCAAATAAATCCAGACTACCACCATGTTTATTGGCAGATTTTAAAATTCTTGTGATTGATTCATTTTGACCATAATTGGTGGTATGAAATAGAATATTAAATATCTCGATATTACGGGCTCTTCTACTATTAGTATTAAAACATATTAAACGTAATACCTCTGGAATTTGAATACTACCATTTAACTATGGAGAAAACACAAATCTGCTTCTATCCTTCTATGGTGTAGGGTCGAGATATTAAGTATTGAAAGTATGTCATCATATGTGTATTGTTGCCTATTGAAACCCATTTTGTATGCGCATACTTTCAAAAATTTATTTTGTACTTTCTCAATGCTTTCAATATCAGTAGGTATTATAGGAAGGACACCAAATAAGAGAACCATATTCCAAAACTATCGCACCAAACTAAAATACAACATCTTTAAAGTTTGCACAGAAAAGGACTGGCTATTTCTAAGTACAAATCCCAATTTCTTTGATGCCTTAGTAGTAGTTTCGTTAATATGACATTTAAATGTTAATTTAGAATCGAAATGTATTCCTAGATCACTAATATTATTATGTTCTTGTAGAGGTACATTGTTTATGTTGTAACAATAGTTGACAAGGGTCCGTGACCTACTGAAAGTAATCTTGAAAGATTTTTTTTATATTTAAGTAAAGCATATTTACTTCACACCAACTGGCTAAGCATTTAAGGTCATCTTGCAACAAAGATGCATCAGCTATGTTGTTAACGACTCGAAATATTTTAAGGTCATCAGCAAACATAAGGAATTCACTATTTTTAATTATTAATGATATGTCATTAACAAATATATTAAACAAAAGAGGTCCAATGTGGGATCCATGTGGAACCCCTGAGGTCACTGATATACATTGAGATAAACAATTTTACTGACACCTACCAGAAAGAAAACTACTTATCCACTCGAGAATTTTACCTCCAAATCCGTAACTTTCTAACTTAGCAATAAGCAAATCATGGTTTACTCTATCAAAGGCTTTAGAGAAATCTGTGTAGATAGAATCAACTTGATCCTTATGTTTCATTGAATTGGCAATAAAATGATTATAAAGTACAAAGTTAGTACTTGTAGATTTACCTTTATAAAAGCCATGCTGTTGAAAACTAACTAAATCTTTACAATCCCACTTCAAAAAATTATTCATACTTCCACTAGTATCTGTTATGAAATGGAAAATTAAAGTTTAATAACATTAAAAAAACTCACACTTTAATAAGTCGAATTAAAAAGTAAAAATAATTCTTAATTTATAAATAAAAGGATTATCGATAAAATTAATGTCATGGTGGTAAAAGCCTACACTACGACGACATTAATTTTTCTCATTATTTCCATCACTTCGTTACACGTCAACAAAGATAAGGAGGAGATACATTCTTATTAAATTACGTACTATGTAGTGCAAGTTGCTTAGTTCTCGCGGTCCACGCAAAATGGGTCGATTAAATACTTATATATATTATATTTACTACTAGAACTAGAGGGTTATTTTTTTTTCAACCTCCGATAGGCTATAAAGAAAAGACGGGTGAATATACAGAAAAGATTTTGTTATCAGAAGTAATGTACAATGCAGGTTAGTTCTCTACCTTGACGATTGAGACATTTATCATATCTGTGAACAAGCTTTGCAATACCCTCCTCATAAAATGTTGCCGCTAATGAGTGACGTGTGTTTTTGAGTTCCAAGTCATTTGCCACTGCTTCAGTTCGGGAAAAATATTAAAGTCACTTGGCGCTAGGTCGTGACTATATGCTGGGTGTTCAAAAATGTCCCATTGAAATTGCTGAAGGATCCGTTGGGTTACTTGCGCGCTGTGGGGACGGACATTGTCAAGGAGCAGAACAATTCCAGAAGTCAGCATGCCTCTTTGTTTGTTTTGAATAGCTCTCCGTAAGCGTAGTGAAGTTTCACAATAATAATTTGCATTGATTGTTGTTCCCGGCTGCATAAACTCCACAAGCAGTACCTACACCTTTTTGGTCCCAAGCGAGCACAAACTTCTCTATAGCGCAATTGTTCAGTCACTACAGAATAGAGGGTGGATCTTAGAACTTCTGGAAATTTCACCGATGATTTCGAAGGTTCACTTATGGTGAACCTTCGATTTTCCTTAATCACTTGGTCAATTCATTGAACAAGGTCGTCTGTAGCCACAGACTTGCGTCCTTGACCCCCTTCATCATGAACATCAGTTCGGCCATCTTTAAACTTTCGACACAATTGACGAACAACACCATCACTCATGAAGCTTCCTCCATACACTCGAGTGATGAATTTTCTCAGCACTGTTACCTTCTGCTTGCAAGAAACGAATAACACTTCTCAATTCACCCTCGGCGGGAGAATCAATAGTGACAGTTTACCTGACTGCAGCTCAACAGAATATGGATGGCGTGTTGGTCTCGCCAATGACAGAATGTATTGAAGAGGAGATGCGCTGTCGCCTACTACGCACACAAGTTTCCTCGAGCATGTCTGGCCTTCGTGCTATGCGATCGGAGGTTGAAAAAAAAACGACCCGTATATTGTATATTCATCGGTCCTTGACGAGTTAATCTGAGCATTTTAAATGGGTAAAAATCAAGTTTAAAGACTGCGTTATAAATTGAACTATATTATATTATTTTCGGTCATTGACAAGTGTGCAAAATTTCAAATTAATCTGAGCGCTTAAAGCGGGTATAAATCAAGGTTAAAGGCTGCGTTACAAACAAACAAACTAACAGTGAAAGCTAATATAAAGCGTGTAAAATATGGTAATTTGCCTCCTTGACTACGTCTTAATGGGCTTGTCATGAAATTGGTAATACATTAATAATTGTATAATAAAATAAACAAAGCCCGTCAAGAATCAATCTAACTCGGAGAAAGCTTGTCTTATACTTTACTAATTATACCAAAAACTATTAGGGACATAAAGCAGTTCTTCAAATAGATCCTTATCCGTATACGTAACGTAACGGAGATACGTGATTAATCAAAAAGAAGTATAAAGCAAATGCCTTCGTAACGTAACCATATAATATATATATAGTGACTATGTACCCCAAGAGCTTTTTAGATCCCGATTTTTTGGGGAGATCGGGCCCCATTTCCAAGTTTTTAAATCAATTTAATCATGTTCCTCCACTGTTTCCTGTCGGTTGTTTTCGCCTTCCATTTTCGTATACCTAGGCAGTTTATGTCATCTATAACCTCCTGTAGCCACGTTGATTTTGGCCTCCCTCTTTTTCTTTTGCCACTTGGCTTCCACTCAGTCATCGCATAAATTGTGCTGTTTGGGCCTGCTCTCCACACATTTCCCAATCATTTTAACCTTTGCTCTTTTATTACACTTATGATGTCCCTCTGGATGTCTTTTTTCAGTTCTTCATTTGTTCTTTTCCTATATTAATTTTGAGCTATTTTCTTGGGTCCTAATATGACTCTTAGTATTTTTCGTTCAAAAATTTTTAGGTCTTCTTGTTGTTTCTTTGTTATTATCATAGCTTCAGCTCCATACGTTATTGTTGGTCTAATTATTGTTTTATAAATTTTCATTTTGGTGTTTTTGCCTAGAAAATTACTTTTTAATAAATTTTTATTTGCCTGGAAGAATCTGTTTGCTGCCATTATTTTCTCCTTAATTTCCATTTCTCCATCTCTATTGTTGGTTATTGTAACTCCTAAATATTTTTGAAATTTTTTTTTTCATAATTTCTCTGTTTTTTGCTACCAAGACTAAATCATCCGCATAAGCTATCAATTGTCCACCCCTTGTCCTTATGTTTCCATTGTCTACGTTTCTGACTACATATTCCAGCGCCAGATTAAATAGAGTTGTTGACAGGAGAATGTCCTTGTCTGACTCCTTTGTTAATCTCGAATATGCCCGTTTCACCTTTTTGTGTTTTTACCGTAGCTGTTGATTGTTTCATAGTAATCCAGATTAATTTTCTCAGTTTTTTGTTTATCTCCATAGTTTGAAGTGCTCTCATTAGTTGTTGTCTATTTATTGAATCAAAGGCTTGTTCAAAATCAATAAATAGCATCTCTGTTCCGATTTGATGTTCGTGAGTTTTTTCCAATATTTGCTTCAGGATATGAACTGCGTCTATGGTTGATTTGTCTTACCATAACCATACATGTGTTTTATTTTTTAACCTAAAAAATAGTGAGTACTACCTTGACATCTACTAAAAAATAGTCTTTCTTGAAGTGACCTTTCGCGTTTCTTGGTCGTTTTATCGATGAAAAACGCGAACACGAAACACAATAAAGCAATACGTACGTGTTAGGTACGTGTGACGGATTGATACGTTTTACGTAACGTAACGAAGCCCACGTATCGCTTCTGCACATGCGCATTGCGATACGTATACGGATAAGTAGTGATTTTTAGAACTGCTTTAAGTCCCTATTATGTAGATACTAATTCCGTAACCTACGCGTCGAAAGTATCTTACAAGATTAGAAAAAAAGTAATTCATTATACAGTGCGAGTCTAAAGTCTCCCTCCTACATTCTTATTAAACTTACATTTCTAAAATTTAAAAAAATACACTATTTATATTTATTAACAAACAAAACAAACTTTTGTTCAAAATTTTCGCCATTAATTCTTGATGGTAAAAAACGAGGGGTAAACCGAAAGTGGAGGTATATGGAAGTTTGGTAGAAGTATGTGAAAGTTTGGAGGATGTATGTGGAAGTTGACTACAGAAATCAGATGAAGTACGGTGAAAATAACGAAGTTAGAATTATGGAATAGGTCATTATACAGGGTGTTGATGAATATGTGTTGCAAACTAAAAGAGCGTGTAGAAAATGCAAAAATTGGCGTAAAATTTCCTGTCAACATGGGTCGTTGGAGCTTTAGTTTTCTAGATACAAGGTGTTAAAGTTACCAATATAACAGTTGAAATATCTTTTGTGCTCGTTATGGAAGCGTGTTGCATTACAAAAAGGTTGCATGGGTTCCTACGTTGTCAACTATCTGGAAAACAGTGCGCCCTACAACAAAAACGTATGTGGAAGTAGGTGTACAAGATTTTTTCTCGAACGGAATTGAGTTTTAAACTTTTTTGCTAGTAGTATTTCTATAATATGTTACATGAAAGAAAATAACTACTACAGGTATAAATCTTATCCAGTAACACGAACACTCTTAAAAACTTAACAATAAATCGTCTTTGGACATTTTATTGCTTAAACGTTAAATAGTTTTGTTATTAAAAATAAATATGCTATGTATTATAAATCAAAGGTACCTACTTACTTACATTATCAATCAATAACTACAGGATGCAGTAATAAACGTGTATTGCCTCGAAACAAGGCTTTCTAACCGTTTATGATTTATTGCTAAGTGATAAATATTTGAGTATTAAGAAATACCACCCTTGGATATTGCAGAATAATAATTATTCTAACTCTTTATAAGTTTTGGAAAATATTTTTTCCGCAAATCGCTAGGAAATTTTGACATTCCTGTCAAAAT
>CAJUYH010008788.1:0-14849 GCA_910591685.1 Galerucella tenella
TCACGTGACGTTCCCTCCGTCCTCCGATTGGGCGATTCTGCAACGTCTCGCTACTAATGCGCTCTCAAGCGACCGGGCACGATATTATAACTTGGATACAAATTGTAGATGAGAGTTAAACTGCTAGAGGGTGTGCTGTGACTGTCAGTTTTCGATATTATTATAAACGTACCTATTGGTTGACTTATTATGTAATCAGTCATTTCTGGTAGAGCGCGAATTTTGAATTAATGACATTTTTATTCAAATAAATTTATCTTGATAGGTAATTTCAGGTGTTTAACTTGAAGTTGTGACACGTTTCGCTAACACAGTAGCTTTCTAAAACGAGTGGAGGTACCTATGGGTAATGAAGAAATTTTAATTTATACAGTTTATTTATACAGTAGTTTACCTAACTAGTGCGGAGAGTGATACTTTTCCGCACGCTATTGCAGATGGCTGAACGACGCTTTAGCGCGCGCGAAAAAGTCACTTCACGCACGTGTTAGGTACACTATTTTTTCTACTAGCATGCGGAAAAAAACCCAAAAGCTAACATGAAGAAACATTTCTTATTAAATACATATCAACATATTAATTATTATTATTTGACATTCATTTGATGAGGCTTATACCAGGGTCATTAAAAAATGATTGGAAAATAGGTTCTCGTTTTATTGAAAACTATAGCAGTAGGTATTTTATCAAAGGACCCCGCACTTTTCTTATGACAAAGTGGCGTTCCGTCAAATGTTATAAATTTTGGATATACTTAATGTTGTACTCGACTTCTTGACCAAAAGTGTCCATGGGACCAATTCAATCCTATGACTAGTTTCCGATATACAGGGTATTAAAGTTGAAAAATCCGCGTTTTTCGTGAGCACGTAATTTTATTATCAACAAATAAATATGCATTTTCAATTGATAGTACCAATAATATGTTCTAGTTTATCGTAAACTTACACATAAATAGTTCAAAATGTCAACAAATACAGGGTGGGACTCAATTATACAAGGACGAATTTCTGGAATTCTAAGAAATTCTTATATTGAATGAAAACAAGGTAAGAAATAAAAATTTACTTCATATTCAATGTTCTGGCATCAAATATACTAGTTCTAGAGGTATTCCATACAGGGTGATTCTTAATGCAACCTGAAATTAGTTTTTTTCTTTATGAAATAAATAAGTTACACCATGTATTTTAAAATTAGTTTTTGATGTTTAAAACATATTGGTTACCTTGATATTAGTACTTTTCTTGAAATACAGGGTGATTTGCACATATATCTTGTTATTAAACCGACAAAAATTAGAGAAAATACACTTTTTCTGAATCACTCTGTATTTTATAATTAGATCCATCAAAATGTTCAATTTATTTTGTTATGTAATAAGCTTAACATAGTAAATGAGCTGAAGAGATTTCATAATCTTACTATGACCAGTTTTTCAGAAAAAGGGTCCTGAGGGTGGAAGAGGTATCGATTAAAGATAACTTTATGGAAAACCCAGGTTTTCCTGATTTGATAATTGCTCTGTTTTGTCGGTTCTGTCAACAATTTGGCATTTATAACCAACCATGGCACTGGGGCTGGTATAAATGGACCTAGGAAGAAAATGTTCTTCAGCCTTGGTAGATACACGTCTGTATTCCAGGCAGAAACAATTGCTGCTATAGCCTGTATTGATGAAAATATCAAGAGGGGTTATACCGGACAAAGAATAAAAATATTCACTGATAGCCAGGCATTGCTGAAGGCTATCAGCAATCCTACCACGAAATCTAGACTGGTTAAAAGCTGGCAAGAGACAACACAGTGTCTCTAGTATGGGTGCCGGGACATGAAGGGACTGCTGGTAATGAATTGGCGGACCAGCTAGCTAAACAAGGCTCTAAAGGAGACTTTATAGGTCCGGAACCGTTCTGTGGAATCACAAAGGATTACATAAGAGGGGAAATCCGGAACTGGCTAGACAAAGAACACCAAATTAAATGGAGGTTGACAGAAGGTCATCTTCACACAAAAAGTCTACTGAAAAAGGTAAACAAAGAACTCTCAACCAGTTTATTGAAACTGAGCAAGAGACACTTGAAGATAGTAACCGACCTGGTTACTGGACATTGCACTCTAAGGAAACATTTGTACAGAATGGGAATAGTCAGTGAACCTTTCTGTAGGAAGTGCGAACTAAGGGATGAAACACCTATTCATATATTCTGCTCATGTAAGAACTTAGAAGGACTCAGACAGAAGCATTTTGGAAAGGAAACTATACAACCATCAGAACTACTTAAAATCCCCCCAAATAAGCTAGTGGCCTATATAGAGGACACGAAACTTTTGGAGTGGAAGTAGATAACATTGGGAATGGTACAATGACTTAGGTCAAGTGCCCGGGCTGTTGAGCACAACCCAAACGTTTGAATGAATGAATGAATGAACCTTAATTAGTTATATTGTGAATATTTCGATTGCTTTCACTGTGTTTTCTTTGAATTTTGCAATGTTAACATACGATATCCAAGATATTTTTGAGGAACTTTCAACCGACGATGAAGAAGATGCTATGAATATTGGAGGCCCTCGGCGACAAAGGATATTTAGGAATCGGCTGGACCATTCCACTTTGTGGAACGAAACAGAACTACACGAAATAATAAATATACCAAACAGACATATCGAAACTAGACCATAAAACAAAAATGCCAAAACTGTAGGCCATAGAGAATATTTCCCTATCCTCCAGGCTATTCTCCTTTCCATTTTTCTCATTTTTTTTTAAGAAACTTTCCTTATTATTAATTTACTGTAGTACATGCCTACAGGATGATTAAATACTTGTAATTTATTCATTTTTTTATCAATGGTTCGGTACACTCCGGTATGTATCCATAAATAAAAATGTGATTATAATTTCGTTCACTATCCCTATTCTGCCGAGTACTCTATCCTCGGGACCCTGTTTCTGAAAAACTGGTCATAGTAAGATTATAAAATCTTTTCAGCTCATTCACTATTTTAAGCTTATTACAAAACAAGATAAATTGAACATTTTGACGGATCTAATTATAAAATACAGGGTTATTCAGAAAAAGTGTATTTTCTCATTTTCTCATTTTTGTCGGTTTAATAACAAGATGTATGTGCAAATCACCCTGTGTTTCAAGAGAAGTACTGATGTTTAGGTAACCAATACGTTTTAAATATCGTAAACTAATTCTATAATACATGGTGTAACTTATTTATTTCATATAGAAAAAAAATAATTTCAGGTTGCATTGAGAATCACCCTGTATGAAATACCTCTAGAACTAGTATATTTGATGCCAGAACATTGAATATGGAGTTACTTTTTATTTCTGATCTTGTTTTCATTCAATATAAGAATTTCTTAGAATTCCAAAAAATCGTCCTCTTATAATTGAGTACAACCCTGGATATTTTGACATTTTGAACTATTTATGTGTAAGTTTACGATAAACTAGAACATATTAATTGTACCATCGATTGAAAATGCATATTTATTTGTTATTAATAAAATTACGTGGTCACGGAAAACAAGGATTTTTCAACTTTAATACCCTGTATATCGGAAACTAGTCATAGGATTGAATTGTTCCCATGGACACTTTTGGTCAGGAAGTCGAGTACAACATTATATCCAAAATTTATAACATTTTACGGAACGCCACTTTGTCATAAGAAAAGCGCGGGGTCCTTTATTAATTCTTCAGTCATTTGGTAAACTACAATCATACAAATATATATTTTGAATATTCAAATGTCAGTATACTCCACAAAAACTTGACAAATTTACTTTTCCGCACTAAAATGAGTGCGGAAAAGTGGACTTTTCCGTACGCTAGTAGAAATAGTTATTTGTATACTAAGGCCGCAAAATGCTTTTTCGCGTTCCGAGAGAGAGATTATCGCCGAGGCCGCTCCGGCCGAGGCAAGATAATCTCGAGGTCGCGAAAACATTTCGCGGCCATAGTATACACAATATTTTTCGTGCAACCGTGAAAATTACATAATTTCAATAAACATTATGTCTCTTTAGAAAAGACAGTTAGTTTTTGGTTCGAAATACATTGTTATTGTCATACTTCAGAAATGTCAAATGCTGTAGTGGCGTTCAGTTTGCTTACGGCAGTCACTATGGGAGCGGCCGTAAAAATTTTTGTCGGCCGTCACTCTAGGTAACGGCCGCAAAATATCATTCTCTGGGTAAAGGCCGCAAAATATCATTTTGCGGCCTCTGTTGCGGCTGCAAAATGCTTGTTTTGCGTCCGGCTGCACGAAAAAAGTATTATAATTCATTTTAATGGAAATGGAAAGAATAATGTGTCGAATAAGAGATTAACTGAAGTATTCAATAAGCTTACCTGGAAATTCATTTACAACAATCTTAACGGAATCTTTCCAGGTAAAAAGGTTTAATATAAGGAAGAATAATTGTTGATATCTATTTGGTCGTTGTTAATGTTATCTGAATATTTGTTGTTATTTATCTCAGAGCTTTTAAAAGATTTAATTTGAGGGGTTTTATACTAAGTTATACAAAATTTGAATCGTTGGTTGGTTGGTTTTATCTAAAATGATTTGAGTAGCTGGAATATGGTTGGAATCATGTTGGAATCTGATTTTTTGATGACATAGTTGTGTTCTGAAATTCTACTTTTGAAATTCCTATAGTCTGTACAGAAAGTACGAGGAGTAATAAACCCTAATTAAGTATGCAAAACCTTCACAGGGAGCACCATGAAATTTTTGATAAATCTCTTACTTCAAATTACATTTCTTCCGTAAATCTAAAAACCAGGTAGATCGACCCCGTATTTTTTTCAGTTGTAGCAAAATTTAGGGTTTCTTCATTGTTAAAGGATAAGCAGATAAGCAATAACGCAATGCAGTGGTGTGTATTTTGGGAAAAAAATACGTTTTAAATTATAATATAATAAAAAATGAAAATAAATAATTATTGGAATACATTTATTACTTACATTTTATTCTATATCCAACTCGGAAGAGGAAGAATCGTTGTTGAGATTAATAATAATAGGGTCGATTAAATCATCACAAATATTGTCAATTTTCAACATATTTGCCTCTACTTTGATAACATGCTCGATACAGTTTGTCCAATTTTCCTTACTAACATGACTTACAGCACTCTCAAACAATTTCACAACATCGTTTATTTTAAAAGTAGTATTTTTTTTCCAACTTCCCCCTTTACCTGAGCCCATATTAATTCTATGGGATTAAGTTCACAATGATAAGGGGGAAGTCGAAGAACTTGCGTTGTCCATAACAATAACAGCCCCTTTTGGAATCAGATCCAACATTTGAACAAACCATTTCTCGAAGACATCCCCATTCATATCTTCGTGATAGTCCCCCCTGCGTTTTGAAATAAAAGTTAATAATCCACCATCAACAAAACCTTCAGAACTTCAAACATGGACAATGATAAGTCTTTTTCCTTTTCCAGATGGTGGCTGCATGTTTTCATCTTGCCAAGATTTGGAAACTGTATATCCAGCATTTATACACACATATACAGGGTGTCTCAAAATTGACGCCCGTCCTTTTAGAATATGAATCGTGGGGCTAACACGAATTAAAACGTATGAATTAAAAAATTGCGTTTTGTCCATGGTTACAGAGTTAATGACAAAAAACAAAGATCTAACATTCAATGTTTACACTTTATTAAAAACGAAGTCAGCTAAAAAAAATTAGTAGCATAGGTTGCTATGGTAATGTTAAATGTTAATTATTAGTTCTGTCAACTTTTGTCATAATAAGTATAAGTATAAATTCATACGGTTATTTGTTTTAAAAATGGAACGTTATTATTCCAATCGAGAATATGTTGATATGTTAAAAGTATTAGGTGCGCATGATGATAATGCCAGTGCTACATCTAGAGCATATACCGTAAAATTCCCAAATCGACGGCACCCTGATGCAAAAACTATACGACGGGTTGAACAAAGATTACTGGAAACAGGTAATTTAAATATTTAAATAAGGGAGGACCCCATTCTACGCTCAACGTCGTCCAAGAAGAGCAAATTCTTGATTTTGTTGAAGCAGATCCAAATACAAGTCTTCGAGTTACATCGAGACAAACGCATTTCCAAAAAGATACCATTCATAGATTATTAAGAAGGAATGGCTTATATCCATTTAGGCCTCAAAAAGTTCAAGTTTTACATGAAGGAGATAGGGAGCTTCGGATTAATTTTTGTAGATGGTTATTGGATAACGTAAACAATGATCCACATTTTATAGAAAATATTATGTTTACTGATGACATTTACCCAGACAGGGATTATAAGTACTCATAATTTGCACGAGTGTAGAGATGAAAACCCTTATTTCATACGTGAAAGATGTCACCAAAACGATGGTCAGTAAACATTTGGGCTGGATTATTAAATAATGTAATCGGCCCAAATATGTTACCTAACCGACTTAATTCAGCATCGTATTTTCATTTTTTAAACGACAATTTACCACTGCCATTTCTTGATCAAGTTCCATTAGCAACTAGATTGAATTGTTGGTTCCAGCATGATGGTGCTCCTGCACATTATGGTAGACAAGTGAGAACATTACTAAATCAAACATTCCCCGACTGTTGGATTGGAAGAGGTGGACCCGTACTATGGCCTCCTAGATCTCCAGATCTAAATCCATTAGATTTTTTCTTCTGGGGATTTTTGAAAGAAAAAATTTACTTTCAACCTGTTGAGAGTGCGGAAGATGTAGTAGCTCGTATTCACGCTGCTGTGGCATTTATAGACGGTACCATGCTACAGAGGGTTCGTGATTCAATGATGAATCGTGCAAATATTTGCATTGAAGTGGGAGGCGATTTGTTTGGACACCTTTTATAAATTAATTTCTTGTTTTGTAACAAATATTCGTTTTTAATAAAGTTTGAACATTGAATGCTAGATCTTTGTTTTCTGTCAATAACAGTGTAACCATGGACATAACGCAATTTTTTGATTCTTTCGTTTTAATTCGGTTTAGCCCCCCGATTCATATTCTGAAAGGACGGGCGTCAATTTTGAGACACCCTGTATACAAAAATATATAAAATAATTATTGTTACAGATTGGTTTGTTTTCTATTATGAATAAACTGTGTTGCCTTTCTTTATCAAACTTACTAAAATTTATGTACCTCTATCACTTTTTTTCATTAAAATTAGTACATCCCGTTACCTCTGACCTAAATCGTATATTCTTTAGCATAGCTGCAACTCATTCGTTCAATACAAAATGTACCTTACGGTATACCCTCTTAAAATATATTTTGGTACGTCTATGAAATCTACTTAAATGAATGATTTATTACTCCTCGTACTTTCTGTACAGACTATAATAGCTTTACCTAAATAAATTTTATCACAGTTGTCATTACCACATATTTTATCCGCAATCACATTATAATTAGAGTTTTATCAACATTTATGAAGCGAATGAAAATAAAGTACCACTTTATTCACTAGCGGAATGATGAAAAAATCTTGAATCAACATTTTTTCAATTGATTTCAATAATTTTTGACGTTACATGGTTACAGCTGCTTTCAAAGGGAAATGTCAAATCACTTACTGTTGAAATCTGATTTTAAATGACTGTGATTTTGGATAAAACGTTGCATTGCATTCATGTTTTAGTAGCGTTTTCTCCACTCAAAAAAAAATTAAGACACTTTAACAATAAATAACTATTAATATTATTTATTAAAAACCTCAACTTATCCAAACATTCTACACAATGATAAGTTGTTAGTTGGGTTACTCAACTAGACCTCGCCAAAGGCTTATTTTGAACATAAATTATGATTTTAGTGTCATCGAACACCTTTTTGGCAATTTTTTCCCGCTATTTTCGTAATATAAATAACGTATCTCTTCGTTTATCTGCATTGAGCAAAAAATATATTTAACATGACAATTTCCATCATTACCTTTCTTCGCCATATAGTTGGTGAAGAGTTGATAGTTTTAGAGTTCAATTACACGATTTCACGTTCTCATGACTCGACAAATTGGTAGACGTGCGTCCTTTGTGAAAGACGAAAAGTCTTTGTGGAAGCAACAAACTTTCATGATTAAAACACCAACAGAGCCAAGTAGAGTATAATTTTTTAATTATATTTTATGGGACGTGAACCCTTCGCTTCTAGTGCAAAAAAGAATGATGAAATTGTATTATCAAATTACTTTGTCAAGCAAATTATCTTGGAATAAGAATATGATAAAGTATACACACAACAAAAATTACATGGAACCATCTATTATTTTTTATAACTCTTGTAATATATAGTATATCATTGCTAGGCTTTTCACAAATGTCATCAAAGGCCTTTCGTTTAGCAGATGCACTCACTATATGTCTTTGGATAATGTTTTCTTCTATTGCAGGATGATTATGAGTTAACACTTTTTCTGTTATTACACGACCACCAGAATCACCGATTGTCCGAAAATATGCGTTACACTTTCTATTCACACACACCCACTTAATTTCTCCAGATGTTAACTTTTTGCTGCTTTGATTAAATTTGTGTTGTTCTACAATTAATAATAGTTTCCCACGTTGACTTGATACTTCGCGAATCGACATGTTTATAGAGCTGCTCTTAACCCCTCCCAATTACGAAATAAAACTAACTCATTCATAAATATCAAACCCGAAACAAAATCCTTTCTAGTAAGTACTTCAGGAAAACCCAATTTAACAATAATACCTGTTCCTATAGATGGGATGGTAATTTGAACAGGTAAATTTTTCAATCGAGCACGAGTTAGGTATACAGATTATTGAGACCTTTACTCTTGTACCTTTTAAGGGATTAGTGGGCACGAGTTGGGATGCGTCCCATACACCAAGGTGGTGAAGACTATTTTTATAGACCGAACACCAGAATAAGATGCGAGGCTCATAAATGTCTCCACCACCATTGTGTATACAATTTTTCCAATAGCCAAATTTAAGAACTGTCAGTCTTCGATATGATATGAACGTACTCGTTATATCATCAGTCATTTTCGGTTGAGCGCGAATTTTAAACTAATGACATTTTTATTCAAATAATTTTATATTGATAGGTGATTTCAAGCAGCAAATATGTTAAAGACAATCTCCAGGGTATACAAAATTATGCTGCACAAGTTATTGTTAAACTACTATCCCTGAATTCTCAAAATATTTGAATTTGTCCGTTATTGACCTAGGTTGATAATAGAAATAGTTATTTGTATGCCTAGGCCGCGAAATACCTTTTAAACGTACCGAAAGAACAGATAATCTTGAGGCCGTTAAAAAGTTTCGCGGCCATGGCATACACACTATTTTTCGTGCAATTTTAGAGATGTTAAATTTGGAAGTGATATTCAAATTTGGAAGTGACGTTTGGTTTCGCGAAATTGAATTTCGCGGACTCTGCTGAGAACGCAAAATACTATGTCTGTTCCAACCGCAGTCAGAAACTGTAAGAAACGATCAGAGAATAACTGGTCACGGCAAACAACGAGTTTACGTTCGCGTTATTCCTATCACTGATTGTGATGGTCGACTATTCTCTGATCGTTTCTGAGTTTCTCATTGCGGTTGGAACAGACCTTATGACTTCGCGTGCAATTGCACGAAATAGTAATGTACGTTACAAGACCGGAAATTGGTGTTTTCCAGGTCGAGACAAGCAGATTCCAGGGCGAGCCGTAGGTGAGTCCTGGAAGCTTGGAGAGACCTGAAAAACACTAATTTCCGGGTGCGTGACGTACAATATTTTTTTTAAGACTTCTTCATTTACATTTTCCACTTTTTATTCTAGACACCAATTTTTAAATGCACGACGGCGATGCCGGAGTGCTCCAAATAGAGCAAGTGTTCCAGAGACCAGTTATCCAATAGGCTATTTTTTATTTGTGCAGTTTGGAATTATAAATACTGGTATCTATTACAACTACAACAATTAAGAGAGCTAATAATGTAAAATGGTTGAATTCGTGATGCTTCGCAGTATACCTTGCGTTGTCATGGAAATGAGAAAAAGATAGACTAATTTGCGTTTTGGCTTCGAGATCAATAATTCAAATACCATATCTTCCGATTTGTATTAATATATCAAACAATACCAACTGTACTTCCCATTTTCATTTATGAAATTGAAATTGTTAAGTATTGTTCGAATAAAGGTTTTGACGTTACAAAGTACTCCTGTCAGATCAATAATGGAAAAATTGTCATTTAGACTTCGTTTCTCGAGTTGTTGATGTTGCCATGGTAACTTCAAAAAACGCGCATTTTTTAAAGTTCGATTTAAACACGCTGAGGCGTGCTTTGAATGGGTAAAGTGGTTCACCAATAAAAAAAGTTATCAACCACTTGAATTGAACTTCTCAGTTGGCTAGAAGAAAATAGTTATTTGTATACTAAGGCCGCAAAATGCTTTTTCGCGTTCCGAGAGAGAGATTATCGCCGAGGCCGCTCCGGCCGAGGCAAGATAATCTCGAGGTCGCGAAAACATTTCGCGGCCATAGTATACACAATATTTTTCGTGCAACCGTGAAAATTACATAATTTCAATAAACATTATGTCTCTTTAGAAAAGACAGCGTTTCAACGCGAATAGAGAAAATTACACCTCAATATCACAATGTTTCTATGGAGATGAAATATTTAGCAATACAAATCAATTTGACATTTCTCGTGAAGTCGTGAAGATGTCCGATAGCGATAGTGATATTTCAGTTACTTGCACTCCTCCTGAGCTGAGAGATCTCATAGACTCAGCACTTTCTGATTTGATACCCGAAAAATCTAAACGGAAATAGTTTTTGGTTCGAAATACATTGTTATTGTCATATTTCAGAAATGTCAAATGCTGTAGTGGCGTTCAGTTTGCCGGCTGTCACTATGGGAACGGCCGTAAAAATTTTTGTCAGCCGTCACTCTGGGTAACGGCCGCAAAATATCATTTTGCGGCCTCTGTTGCGTCCGGTTGCACGAAAAAATAATTGTCAACTTCACAGATAGTAGTGGAAAAATCTTTTTATGAATAACAATTGATTATTATTAATAATCTTTGAAAAGTAAATAAAAAGTGAATAAGTTGCAGAGAAGCAAAAACAAAATTGGTAATTCAAATAATTCGTACTGCCACGTCTATCCTTCTTCTTTTATGTTTTTCCATTCTGGTAATAGTACAGGGAATGGAGCATTTCACCTGGCAATTTTTTCGTTCAGCATGGATTGACTTGAAATTTTAACAGAAGGTAGGTGATAGCCCAAGGATCAAAATCTATATCGAACCGAAGGGCACTAGAGCCTTGGGGGTGGTTGCCGCCCCATCTCGGGTGTGAAATTTTTTTATTACATTTAAACCACAGGAATCGTTTGAAAAAGTGATTCTAAGCAAAAAATGTTCCATACATTTTTTTTGTAAAATAAATATTCGCGATTGAAAGTAACGCTTTTCAGAGGAAAAAATCGACGTTCTTGATATGTTTTTCGCGGATAACTCGAAAATTATGCATTTTATCGAAAAAACTGTGAAAAGGAAAATTGTAGCTTTTAAAAAAACAAGCTAAACCCTTTTTTATAATTTTTCTAAAACCAATAGGAACCGAGATATGGCCCATCAATGATTAGCTTTTTTTCCCAAATGCAAAATGTGATAGATTCAAAGTCAAATACCGAAAAAATGATGCATTTTTCGTAGAAAACTCATAGAATCTTTTTCAAAGAGCATAATTAGACCTTTCTTTGAAAAAAAAAGGTCTGTAGCATTAAAATTGAGTGAATTATGACAAAAATAATGTCAGTACTGAATTTTTTATACAAAATAATCGGTGAAAACAACCCCCTAACTACCCCCCTAATTAAAATTGATCTTTACCCTTGTGCGATTCTCTTTGCACATGTTTGGTTAATATGTCCAAGAAGTTTGACCAATTTCAAATTCATAGTTTTCGGAAAATTATGGCTTAAAGTAAAAAGTTATTTTTCATGATTTTGTATTTTTTACCCTTTCTTTCAAAATAACTCCGAAAATATTAGAGGTACAAGCAAAGTTGAAAAACGAAATTGTAGCTTATTTCATGGCAAAAATTTTCCTGTAAGCCCATTTTTTGTACAAATAATATTTGACGAGATATAGCCGTTTAAAACGTTTATTTACGCACGAGCACCACCTTTTTTTAGCCCTTTAAACTCACCCCATTTAAAAACGAAAAGGTCTAAAGAGATTTAACTTACAGATCCTTGTAGTTATTAAAAAACCCTACAAAATCGTTTTTGAATAAACTTTTTATCATAAAAAATGAAGGAAATACGTTAAAAAGACCAATCGATTTTTTTTTCGAAAAATCCAATAGTATAGTATAGTACACTTGGAAGCATAATAATGTACAAAACCAGTTTATTCGGCAGTGGGGCGTTATATATACGAAATGTTTGGTGTTCTTTTTGTGAATTACAATCTATGTGAAAATACAGCGCATTTTTATGTTAATAAATTTTTTTTGCACTTAAGTCTACTTTTTTTCAATGTATATCTATTACAATAGTTTATAAAAATTGCAATGTTGTGAAGGGTAGTTTTTAAAGGTTGAAAAGTTACTTAATGCACGTGACACATTTATGTATTTTGAAATGTAACAAATTCATCATTTTACTAATTCAAAGCAATTTTCACCTATCTTAAGATTTATAATGCTATTTTTTAATTTTTGACATTTAGGGGTAGTTTTCACCCCTAAGAAACAATCAGGGTTCGTCGGCATGACATGATATATAAAGCAGAGGGTGAGTTGATCCTAATCCAAAATTTTTATGCAATTCAATCAATTTTTTAAGGATTTGTGTTTTTTTTTACATTAAGCTGTAACAGTGGCTACTTTTTAAGGGTTGAAATTTGATGAAATTGTATTCCAAAGCTCAAAACAATCATTATTCAACTTATCCAAACCAAATCTTACCCATTTAAAATGTTATTTTATGATTTTTGACAAATAAGGGTAGTTCTCACCCCTAAAAACCGTTTAGCGCCCTTCGGTTCAATATAAATTTTGAACCTTCGGCTATCACCTACCTCCTGTTAAAATTTCAAGTCAATCCATGGTGGACGAAAAAATTGCGAGGTTTTACCTTTTTTGAGCTTCATTCCCTGTACTATAATGCTGCATCAATAACCTGTGTGACATTAATTCATGGATTGTTTCTAAGAGCTCTCACCCTTCTTTTGGGTCTTATTAGAATTTAGCTTAATTTTGTATAGCTTAAGGAGGAGTGTTGAAACTTTAAGCTATTTTGTATAGGTATTTATATTTTCCTGAATCATTGTCATCTTTATGATCCATTAGTTTATACTTTCAGTATTGTGAAAAAGAAGAAGACGCTCCAGCCTGTAACTTTCTCATGGCGTATTTTCTAGTATTTAAATTTAATTGTTCTATAACTTATTGATATAGATTGGGAAATGTAGTAGTCAATATTGATTCCAAATCCTAACAATATATTCCTATGTTAGGAACCTATTTTCATTGAAAATTGTTTTTGTATTCATTCCTGATTAACCATTCATTTTGTTTTAATTTCTCGGGAAAAATCTCAAAAGTAATTTATTGGGTAAACATAGCTGCTGTTCTCAAATTTCCTCGTCTTTGATATCATCAGCACGGGATCTATTTGCCTTTCTCAGTTCTCAATTTGTTTTTTTATCTTGGAGTCTGAGTGTTTTTAAGAGCAATTAGAGGTGAAAGTATTTCTGAGTAATTTTTTAAAATGTGGGCTGGTTTAATCCTTACAACAAAGAACTTTTTTTGTAAGAAATTGAAAATAAGCCAAGGCGTCGATTAAAAAAAAGATTTTCCGCTGGAGGAGTACCTATTCAATTACAAATACTCTCGAAAATATTTCGTAATATGCAATTTAAAGTTGAAAATAATAAAGATGATATAGGCGAGGAGCCACCATTCCTGAAAGCTCCGTGAGTAAGCTTAATAAAAGTTTACACGCTTACTCGGAGTGGATTTAATTGGCCGAACATATTTTAAATATAGATAGACATAGTTTATAATAATAATAATAAATAATAATAAACGTCTTTTATTTCCAAAAATTATTAATACAAATGACAGTAATTAAAAATAACGGGCGAAGTTTATTTTTGTTGTGTACTAGACACAACAAACATATTCTTCCACTTAACCCGATATTCTTCCACTTAACACGATAAATGAACTCCAATGTTAAAATGTCATATACCTGGAAATGTTATGGTCACGATAAAAACCCCTCTTCCTTAATATCTAGTAAGCGGACGTCACTTTTACACAATGACAATGAGTCGCAAGTTTGGTTACTTATAATTTCAATATTCTGTCGTTAATTTATCTTGCCAAAAAACACTCGAGTTTTTCTTTTATCAGTTATTTAGGACCACTTAAATGTATGTAGGTATAAGACGTCGGTAAGTAAATCACTTACCGACTGTCGATCAATGGTTGGTTGGTTGGTACACACAGTGCCGGACTAAGCAAATTCTTTCAAAGAGCCCTTGATCTGCTATGGGTTCCTAAGTATAAAGTAGTAAAAAACAATTCAATACTCAATACGTTTATTTGCTATCTTTAGGTATGGAATTTGGTGTTTTATTTACGCCAAGGAAATAGGCGTGTCTGACGTTGGTTTCCCTCAAAAAATTACGCTCAGGCAAAGATGAGTGGGTCTGAATATGCGTGGCCCGTAGTAATTCCTACTCTTGCTACGTGGTTAATGCGTTAATCCGGCACTGGGTACACATTATATGTACATTGATTCTATCCA
>CAJUYH010008789.1:0-14843 GCA_910591685.1 Galerucella tenella
GAGTATTTAATATTTTTAATGGTATTTTCCCATTAACAGGTTTACATTCATTCGTTCATTCATTCAAACGTTTGGGTTGTGCTCAACAGCCCGGGCACTTGACCTGAGTCATTGTACCATTCCCAATGTTATCTACTTCCACTCCAAAAGTTTCGTGTCCTCTATATAGGCCACTAGCTTATTTGGGGGGATTTTAAAACAGGTTTACATATAGCACCTGCTAAAAAAACTCCGTCACACAGTTCTTTCGGAAGAACTACACAGTCTTCCATAAAAGCAATAGGAAAGTATTGAATACTTTCGCATCTAGGGTATAAAGAAATGTTATTTTCATGTTTTGAATTTAATTGTATCGTTACTTCGCTGTTGTTATTTCATAAAGATAAATTATTTTTCTCGAAATTTATTATTGCTTTATATTTTTTGAGAAAACTTTGCTCTAATATACCATTATTCACACAAGGTAAATTTTTAAATACATAGAACTTCTGATCAAAATAATGATTATCAAATTTCAATTTTAAAACTACATATCCTTCGGAAGTCAAATTTCCACCTAAACCCTTAACAGTCAAATTCTCTTTATATATAGTGTCGTTAGCTGTTAGACAGTTATATTTTATTACACTTACGGTAGCACCGGTATCTATTATAAAGTTATAATTTCGTTCTTGTATGTAACAATTCACCCAGTTTAAACTTTCACAGGAATAAATTTCATTAATTGTCTCGAAAAAACTGAAAATTCTCGCTATTTTGTGAATTTACAGTTGAATTTGATGCATTGGCATCTTCCGAAATGAAAACTCGGTTACTGATCTGTCGGCCTTGATAACGTCCGCGGCCTTGTCGTAACGTGATATTGTTATTGCGGTGAGATTCCCGTTGGTGTATATTGTTGTTTTGATAATGATTGGAATGATTGAATCCTTTATTACCTCTAAAATTTTAATTACCATTATTTCTGTAATTGGCTCTGGTAGAAAATGACCTATTGGGATAATAGCGACCCCTTCTACCGCGATGGTATCCCCTTGTCAATGACATTACTTGCGGATTTTCAGAGTTTCTCTGTATATTTTCATCTAATGCTGATCTAATTGCGTCTTTTAAGGAGATAAAATTTCTAGCTGAAATAATAGTACTAAGTCTTTATTATTATTTTTTAAGCCATCTGCAAATTGTTTGATCGCTAGTTTTTCATTAATAGGTTTTAGTATTCTAAATTCGTCATTGTTACCGTTAGCTTGCGAAATTGTCAAATCAACGAAAAGAGATTCTAGCTCTTTTCCAAAATCTTCGATTGATTTATCACCTTGTCTAGAACGCAAAATTCTTGATTGTAAAGCAGTATCAGATTTTCTAGTCAATAGATGTGTTTTTATATCAGAAACTAAATCTATAACATTAACATAATTTTGAGATAGCCTAAGTTTAGCGCTCGCTGACAACCGTGTTTTTAAAACAAATGATACTAACGATTTTTTACCATTATCATCAAGCATTGATTCGTATAATTCAATTGCGTCAATTAATTGATTAGTTGTATTTTCATTATCATCCATTATAGGCAATAAATTTACGGCTACTTTTATATCAAATGAAGCCATTTTTGTGTCAAAACTATAGCTCGTATGGACAAACCCTAAAATTTCTGAATACAATCCATTAATTTTATGTGTGTTAGCTTTTATTATTGAGATGTCCTCTTCCAAGTATTCAAAATTTTTAATTTTGTCATTAATTTCCAATAATATTGTCTCAAAATCAACATATATTTGCTTAGCTTCCCCAACTTTCTTATTTAAAATATCACCTTTTCTTCTTTCTAGTCCTATTTTAATTAAATACTTTCTTATTTCATGTGATTTGTCGTAAATTTCATTAAGTTTCGGCATAGTCATTTATATAAGATGTGAGGGAAGTTCGCAAATTAACCTTAATTGCAGTAATTGAAAAGTACATGTTAAATATATATAAAAAAACTATTTTTTTTTTCTTTCACCAGTTACCCGTGCGTTCTTCTAGTGTTTAAAACTCACTGTTAGACTTGTGCACTTTCACACTTCCACAGTTTGACACTTATGCGGCGGTTGTCTCTTTTAAACTATTTCTTGGCTCCTTGAAATCTCTTTTCTAATTGTACAACATAACTACCAAAATGCACACAACTGCAATGAAAGCAACAACTCCTAGGACTTTAACAACATCACATTGATTTGTGTTTTGGTTTGTCTGGTTTGTAATACCTCCACTGTTTCCAGCTTGGGCTATTATAACTTCCTCCTTTACTTCCTTTGATTGATTAGTTCCACCCATAATTTTATTTGTGAAACTTTAATATTCTACTCGTACTTATTACAATCCCATTTCAGCTACAATACTTCACTAAACTTATTTTACAACACTCATGAAACTTAAAGGCAGGATAGCCATGTGATGGCTCCTGGAATAGGAATTGTTTCCCTTGTATAAGAATAATGCAACTAACTCGTACGAATGAATTTTATTGACTACTTTTACAAAAAACTCACTTATATTGATTAGTTCTTTATAACAATATGTAAGAATTGCTTATTTTGCATATTTGCTGTTTCTATAGGGACCGTAAGTGACTGAACTCTACTTCCTGTAACTCGTGGCCATATAAACAGCATAATACATATCGATTAGGTCATTAACCATATTATTCTTAAAACTATTTTATTACATTATATAATTTTATATTTTATAGTTTACTACTACACTTGCTGGTAACTTCCACTTCCAAAAAACTTCAATGCTGTTAGCAACTAAATAAAACCATTATTCACTTTTATGTTACATTTGATTTTACTCAACTTTTGATAATATATCAACAAGTTCATAAAATACTAGCAGCTAAATATTTGTAGTATACGTTTATATATTATATAAATCAAAATTGTATAAAAAGTAAAATACAGATCTTACCACCAATTCTGGATGCAAATCTGTGGTTTTTACAGGTTCATCCAGATATCTTCTTATTATGCCCAAGACATAAAAAGTTTCCTTGGTTAGCCGAAATATTTTTTTAAATTGCTCATCACTGAGTTGTGTCACAGGATCTCTTAAAACAACTCGGTGGGGTTCTGCAGCATTTTCTTCTGCTTCTTCTAAACCTTCTAGTAGTCCAATATACATAAGATCGTCCATTACTAAAGTTCCTTATATAATATGACTTCAATTATAAATGATTTATAAACAATTATAATTTTCAACACAACTTCAATAAAAATTAAAGGTTAGAATTGTTTATTCACATGCAAATTATTGACCTATAATATGTAAGTGATAAGAATGCGAGTGAAACAAAGCACTCCTCTTCGCGGTAGCGTTCCAATTATGAGGAGAGGGCATGATAATCGAGACAGCAATGAATTTCGATCCACTCGCATTCAACGATATCGCTCCAAGCGAGGGCCTGAGAATACCGGCCCTGCAAGTTAGATTTCAATAAGACAATGGTACCATTTATTCACAGCGGTCGAACTAGAACACGGATAGTGCAGATTTAGCAAGTTTCGAGGATAATCAAAGTTTATATATACCAACTTAACAGCTGACGCAAGTAATTTCGCAATTGGTGCAATACTCTCCCAAGGACCCATAGGTAATGATAAACCCATTCCATTTGCTTCTAGAACATTAAAAGATTCAGAACAAAATTATTCTACCATAGAAAAAGAAATGTTAGCTATAGTATGGGCCGTAAAATATTTTAGACCTTAATTATTTGGCAGAAAATTTAAAATTTCATCGGATCACAAACCATTACAATGGTTATTTAGTTTGAAAGAACCAATCTCAAAACTTATACAATGGAGATCAAAACTAGAAGAATATGACTACGACATTATATAGAAAAATGGAAAATCTAACACAAACGCTGAAGCCCTTTCAAGAGTGGAAATCCATACGAAAGATATATTCGACTGTTGAAGGAGTAAACAGAAGATTGAAAAATCCAGACGATGAAAACGCATCTCTATATAATAATCCACCCGAAGAAAGATTATCAGATTTCGATGATATAAATGTACCAGAAATACCTGTATCTCTCAAAGATCTACTAGAATAAGCAAACCCAATTCAACCAACTTCAGAAACGAATCCAGAAGAAAATCAAGAAACGAATCAAGAAACTAATGAAGAAATCAATCGAGAAGAAAACCAAGAAGAAAATCAGCAACAAAACGATCAAAGAGACATTTCCGATAACGAAACAATCCATAGCAGCCAAGAAAATCCCATACTAGGAATTCCTATATCCACAAAACCCTTGAACTATTATAAAAATCAAATAATATTAGATTATGTATTATCAACCAAGTAAACCTGTAACGAAAGAAATTTTTCCAGGTAGAAAAATAATTCACGCTCAAATAGGATTAGACGATGTAGAAAACAATATTATAACACTTTTCAAAGAATTTATAGACCCCAAATTGAAATATGCTAAACAATTTTCACCCCATATGTATTACGAATCTATCTCTTAACGATGATGATCTCGAGCGAAACTCGGAGATTAACTGGGGACGACTTTTTTCACTCTTAGATAACTGATTACTCATAGATAACTAATTCTAAGACTAAATAAAGGTCTCGTGCTGAAGCTCGGAGATAACGAATCCATTTCTCCAATTCACACGTATATTTATAATGATTGGCGTAGTTACAACTGCACCAATCATATAATAATTATTATTATAATCATCTCAAGTATACACTTGCTGGTAATGTCCACCTATCTCGAGCGTGTGTAAACGCAAATGGGAGTAGGCTCAGTAGTCACATATTTAGAAATTCACGGACAGTGTGACGGTTATTCAAAATGACAGATAAATTTATGTATTTTTGTGGAGACCTAATTTGGTGAGGCCATCTTGTAGAGTTTTGCAAATTAGTCCCGTAGATGAAACAATGATTGGCACCGCCTCTATTTTCTCTGCATGCCACATCTGTCCTACCTCAATTGCAAGATCGGTGTATTTTGCAATTTTCTCGTTATATTTATCTGGAATATTGTTATTATTCGGTAAAGCAACATCCACCAGAAAAACCAAGTTAGCTTTTTTATCCACAACTACAATATCAGGCCGGTTATTCGTCACCCATCTATCGGTGATAATCGACCTATCGTGATATAGTCTAAAATCAGCATTCTTTAGCACCGAATGCGGATAGTACTTGTAATAAGTGGTGTATGTGTTAACCAATTCAAATTATTATTATTAGATGTTGCTTTTCCAGCATGAGTTTCTTTCGTTTGTAGGATTTCTGTTGTTCTTTCTCCGCTATCGCACTGGAGTTATTATCTACTTTCTTTTGTGCTGCGATTTTCTTGCCATTTCCTTTCTTCTCCTACTTTTTTCTGGCATTAGCCGGGACTTGCTTGATTTCACTTAGTTTTGTTTTTCTTTATTTTTTCCTTCTTGCTTTTTTATTCGGGAGGATGATGTATCTCCCTGAATTTGTAATTTTTGTTTACGGGGTTTTATCCTATTTGCTCTGTAATTCTGTTTTTCTTGACTTTTCCTTCGTAAAATGGATTTCTTCTTATTTCTATGGTCTCTTCAATGTTAGTTATGTTGTATTTATTGTGAAGCTCTGCGTTTGTAATCTCCAGTTTGTTTTTGCCTGCTATTAGTCTGTAGCAGGCATTTTCCGTTGCATGTAATTTGTCCATATTTGTTTTGCTTGTGTAGCATTATACTGTACATCCATATAATAATATTGTTCTGATATATGTTTTATATAGCGCCACTTTAAGTTTCTCCTGTAGTTGACTTGTCTTATGAATATATGGTTGTATGATCTTTCTGCTTCCTTTCCTTTTGTCTTTTATCTAAGTATACTCCCAGCCATTTCATTTATTCCTTATATATGATTTTCTAAGTTTTCTGATATAATTTCTCGATGTTTTGAAGTAGTATACATTGCCGTGTCGTCTGCATATAGAGCTAATTGCGTTTTCTAATACTTTGGGATATCGTTTATAAATATGTTAAACAGTGTGGGAGATATTACACTTCTCTTCGGTAGTCCTTCTGGTATCTTGTATTTATTTGGGTGGCTGTTATTTCATATGTTATTTCGGTTAAGTAGCTGTTTGTTAACTTGGGCTTTTGCCAATTTCATTCTATATATCAGTGCTTTCTCCCACACTGTATCATATGCTTTCTCCAAGTCCAGAGTGGCCAGTCCTGCTTTCCTCTTTCTATTTAATTTTGTTTTCGCGTGGTTTTTTATTTTTGCTAATTTTAATCCTGTTGTATGGTGTTTTTGAACTGTTCTATCATGGTGTTGTTGTCGTATGATAATAGGTGTTTGTTCTTTTTATTACAATTCTCTCCCATATTTTCTCCATCGTACATAATAGGTAGAATGGTCGGTAACTGCTGGGCCTATTTGCTGGTTTGTTTGGTTTTCTTATCAGTGTGACTATTGCATTTTTCCAGGCTTCTGGGAAATAGTTCATTTTAAGTGTGGCATTTAATATGTTATATATTTGGACCAGAGCTTTTCTTGGTATGTTTTTCAGAACTATTGCCCGTATTCCGTCTTCTCTTGGCGCTTTATTTTCCATGTCCCTAATTATTTTTTTTATTTCCTCAGGGCGCGTTTGTATATTTTTTGTGTCTTCTTCGTTTAATATTTCCTCGTATTCGTTATTAACTCTTGTTTTTTTTTCTTCTTCTGATTAATGTCTTGTTAGTAAGTGGATTCTGTTTAGTTGTTCAGCATTGCATTTAATTTGTCTTTTGGGTCTTGTATTAGTATTTCGTCCATTACCAGTGGTGATATTTCGTTATTTATTTCACTGTATTTTCGGCTTTTTATCATTTTTATTTATTTATTTAACATTTCAAATTATAATATTTTATTTTGTTTGCTTTTCGTATCCTTTTGTGCCATTGTTTCACTTCGATGGATTCTAGTCTTATGTTTATTCCAGTGTTCAGTTCATGTATTGTTTGCCTTAGTATATTTGTTGGGTTTCTCTGGTATTGTCTTCTCAGTCTGTTTTTTGTTCTTAATATATTCTCTGTTTCCTCATTTACTTTTATATTCTATTATTGGTATATACCTATTCTTCCATGACTTTTTGTTTTATTTTTGTTGATTTTTCTATTTCTTGTTCTATTGTATTTTGTTATTTATATGTCTGTTCATTTTATGTAGTTTTATCTGGGACGTCTATATATTTTATTCTGTTTGCGGTTTCTGACTCCACTGGTTTATGGTCGGAGTTCAGCTCGTCTAGCGCATTTACGTTTTTCATGAGTATGTTTTTGGCTTTATATATCATTTGTTTTGTTTATTTTTTTCATTTTTCATTTATTTAATGTGTTTTAATGTATTTGATTTATGTAGTGTGGTTCGTTTCATGTTTTAATGAGAAAAGTATATTTTTGCCACGGCTTCTCAGACAGAGAACCGGCGGGCGTGCATAGATTCGACGCTAAAATTTCACCTAATCCTCACTTTATTTACCTGCTTGTAGACCCTTAAATTCGACGCTAGGTACCTCTACTAATCCTTCTACCTGTATTATTTTGTTGTTGGTCCAAAATGACACGGACAACTGACACAGATCAAAGTGTAACTATGTATAAAAATATCAGAAAATAAAAAATAGAAAACTAAAAAAAACAAGAAAACCCAGGCCCAAACCCGGTTGATCAAAGTGTAACTATGTATAGAAATATCAGAAAATCAGATATAGAAAACTAACAAAAAAACCCAGGCCCAAACCCGGTTGATCAAATATAATCCTCAAAGGACATAATCCTTCCGGCAGCGTCCAATTTAAGGGGGTCTCTTCTGGGCTAGGGGTAGTTAGCGTCCAATTTGAGGCCGCCCGAATCGGCTACTTACTTCAAGGTCGTGTTTCAAGGTTAGTAGAGATAACGGTTCGTAGATGGAGTTCCAATCGTTTTGGAATGTGCTTTTGTATACGTGAGAAATTAAATATGAGTGAAGTTCTATGCTAAATAATATACCTATGAATAACCATTATCTATGCACCTCAGATCACTTTAAATATGATGCAAAAATATCAACCTACCATAATACGAATCCACAAACAATATTTATGAATTTATCCAGCATCTGGATACTGGAACCTCGTTCAAATTAATCTATGTGATTAATATGTCTCTCTAATATGTAGAAGGCAAATAATATATTATTAAGTGGTTATCCCACCGATCAAGAAAATTCGAAGTTTGGTTTGTGGTAGATAATTATTCACAACTCGTCTCAACTTTCGACGATCTCGAAGATTTATCTCCCCGCTTATAGGAGCTCTCGTTCTCTTCTCGTTAGCACCATGCTAATTGTATTGCCTGGTTTATTTCTACAGAAAAAATATTTTTTTGATAAGCTTATCATGTGTCGCATCACCCAGTCAACAAACCCTTACTTGTCCCTTAGCAACCCGTCATGAAAACAATTATCATCTTCCTTCCAAAATGTCTCACCAACATCTTCTTTTTCGTTAATCAGGTAAGTAATTATTTATCTTCTGTATGTTCCTTGTGGTATATTATTAAAAAAAAATGAGTAATTATTTAATTTCACTGCGACACTTCATGACATTAAACAAATTTGTTATTCACAATGCTACTAATTAAAATTTATAACATAAATGAAATCAGAGTATATTCATAACTTATGTCACACATTATTGAAAATCTTATATTTCAAATTAAACCAAATAACAAAAGTGACATACAAACATTATATTCCGATTGGGTATATTTTTTGACAGTATACTTAAAATAATTGGTCGCGCTCATCCCAACAAAGTTGATCAGTTAGCGATTTTTAGAGTGATCCATCAGTTCGTAATTCTGCTGAACGTGCTAATAAAACCATCAACATATACGTCAAATATCAATGAATACAACAACACCAACTCAATTTTATTTGATATATACAAAAATTATGGAATAGGCATTACTTTTAACCATTAAAAAATGGGAGTTAATCACCACTTTGGAGGTAACTATGAAGTGTTGAAATTCCTGGCACACTATACAATTTATTATCAAAATCATAAGTCACCTCCAGTTGTTCATTCATTTTCACTGGAATACATACTAAAATATCTCCAAACAAAAATATTTATATTATGTTTTTATCATATGACAGAAATGACAGTTAATGCATCATCAATCGGTAGCGTGTAGCGTATTTTAATTCTTGAGCCCGTATGACACGATTCAAAAATCCATTCCAATTTTGTATGTAAATTTGATCCCAAAGGTCTACGCGTGTAACACAGCAATTATTGAGTAGCACGTAATTTAGAATGAAAAATAGGACCTGCTCTATTTCTATCCAATAATCTCGTTTCCAAACATGCGCGTTGCTAATTTTGATCGAATGTCAGTAGTCGACCTAACCTATAAATATAATTGAAAACAAAGGATATACTCAACGTATTAAAACTATCACAGTTACCCTTGTGTTTTGTGCTGTTGTTGCTTTTTATTAAATTAAATAAAATGTTATGGACCACCAACGCTGTTACAGGATTGAAGAATACCAGAAAAATCCTTGTTTATATGCCGTGAAAAATAAATTATACCATTATAGAAATGCCCGGAATCTCGCTTTACAGCAAATCGCTAATAGTTTATCAAGTATCAGGCCTGGAACAGGTATTGAAGAAAAAAAAACGAAATTCTCTGGATTGCGAACGACGTATTAATCTGAAAAAAGGAAATTTGAAAAAACAAATAGAAGCGGCGCCGGCTTGGATTTCGTAAATATTCACATAAGTACATTTTTTACATGTTTATAAACAATTATTTTCGTAGATTTACGAGCCCCCATTGTGGTATTACAGGAAATTGACTTTCTTGAATGAAAACATTACTGTTAGACCATCTACGTCTAATTCACACTTTTCTGATGAAATTCTGAAAGTTTTTTATCACCACCTCTCGCAACAAGTCCACCAATTACCTTTAAGCTTGCTGAAGACTATTGCGATGATTCAGTAAGTCAGCGTCAGCTTGTAATAAGTGATGTGGAAATACAAGCTGAACCAAGTGAAGTTGACAAGCTAGATATTTCTACAAAAAAAATTGAATATGTGGAAACTCCACAAAATGTAGTTAGTACCTCATCAGTATTTTATTACATAAATCCAATATCGAATAAGAGTCTGTGACAGTATCAGAAATACTTAGCTTAATCTCTCTTAATTATGTTTCTCCCCAAAACATAGGGTGTTTGTAAAAAAATGTACGTATTCTCCATATTTTCCAAGCTGACATGTATGTTTAATTCAAGTTTAGTATACAGCGAAGCAATAACCTCTGACGAAAGTCTCAATGTATTTTTGAAAATAGGCAATTGTAGTTTAGGTAATAGTACCTTCAATTTTACTACGAAATCGGAACCACTTTAACTGCTTCCGCAACGTATGCCACTTTATTTTGCTCCGAAATACGCAGCAGGAACTCACTACGCTTCATCATTCTTAACAGTTTTTGAAGTAGATCTACCTTCAAGAAAAATTTTTTTTACATTATACTTTTTACAAAGTTGTTACAAAGACAATATAAAAGCTCGAACTAAAAAAAAAGAGTCGCTTTGGCAACTATGATCCTTCCACGCATTGGTGTTGGTGAGAGAAATTTTAATGGGTTTATCCCATGCCGGAACATGATTTTAGGTGAAAATTTTATGAAAATCATTTTTTTGGTTTTATATTCACGATTTTTTCAATAGACCCCCAAAACCCCCTTCTCCGCCACGGAATTATGCTAAAAAACTAATGGGTTCATCCCATATCGAAACATGATTTTTGGTGAAAATTTCATTAAATTCGGTTGTTTAGTTATTTATTTACGATTTTTTGAACAATTACCCCTCCAAAACCCCCTTCCCGCCACTGAATAGAGTAGAAGGTACAAATTAGTTGAATAGATGAGGCTTTTACTTGATGAAGATCCATAGTAAGTTATGGAATCAAACAATTTTATTTTGTTAAATCTACATTGTATTTAAACATAAAGCGGTTAATAATAATTACGATCCAAATTTAATTGACAACATCATAAATAAAAAGATACGGAAACATACTCTAGAACAAGTATTCCCTTCTGATAAAAACAAAAATTACCAATTTAAAAGCTTAACTTACTTTGGAATACCATCCTTAAAAATAAAATCATTTTTAGAAACTTCAGACTTGAATATTTGCTTCAAAACTGACAACAATTTATCCAAATTCATTAAAAACAACCAATCCAAATCTTCAAAACTGAATAAATCAGGAGTTTATAAATTAAAATGTGGTAATGACGACTGTGATAAAATTTATATAGGTAGAACTTTTAGGAATTTTAAAACTATAATTTCAGAACACAAACATAGTTATGACAATCAAAAATTAGATTCCAACTATTCAAATAATTTATTAGCAAACCAACACTCTTTCGATTCAAATTTTTAAATTTTGCATATGGAAACTAAATCCTTCAAATTAAATCTTTTAGAAGCCCTAGAGATAAATAAAAACAAATATTCAGATAATCTTCTTAACGACCAACTTGATATTAACAATTCTCCATTATTAAACCTTTTTACCTAGAAAGATTCCTGTAGGATGGTTGTGAATGAGTTTCCAGGTAAACTTGTTAAATACTTTAGTTAATCCCATATTTAGACGAATTCATCTCATTTCCTTGTAAATAGATTATAATTTCATTGTTAAATATCCGTATAATTCAGTATTATTAAGGCTCTGTATAAATAGAAAGTTTCTCATTATACCTCCATTCGTTTGAAAAAGCTACTGTGACAGCGAAACACGTCACTTTATGTTTAAATACAAAGTAGATTTAACAAAATAAAATTGTTTGATTTCATAACTTAAAAATTAGTTGTTCAATAATACGAGCTACGGTATTCGCCAGCTAACTTGATGTCCTAAATGCTTTCTAGGTAGCTATTGACGCCGCCATATCCGATAACTATAAACAGTGCCGTGCAAGTTCTGAGGATACGCGTTCTGTTACAAATTAACACAACTTGTACAATCAATAAAGTAAAGTCCGTCCGGAAATGTACAGAGTTCGGCAAAAGTCCGGGACCGGACAAATATCGAAGAAAATATAAATTTTTTGAAAAATCTTCTTATACCACAAATTTAACCCCACTTTAAACTATAATTTGAAAAAATTTGAAATATACAGGTTGTTCCAATAAAGTGTGGCGTATCAAAGTTCTATTTTTTCTTATGGAACACCCCATATTTTATTGCATTTTCTGATTGCCACTAAAAAATATGATACTCCTTCATAATGGTTCCTACAGAGGGTTCCGAGTTATGCTGACTTTTCAAAAAATGTGAACATTTCGAAAAATATTAATAACTCATTGATATAACAAATTCTAGCTCCCTTACATCTAAGTAGTGGGACATTCGTTGAATGTATTTCATGTTTGAGTACTAAATATTTCTTTACAGGGTGTTCAGAGTTTTCAGACTCATTATTAGATCATTCAATGTGCAGTATCAGGCTTTTTTTAAATGGAACACCCTGTATTTTGATAATTTATCATATTCAAAAAAATGTCCTCTTTCGAATGGAATAAGCGTATCCTATACCTAGGTATTTTACTTTCCGTGAAATTTACAATTTTCTCAAATTTTATGCTAGATTGATTTTAAAACATCTGCAATTCTCTCTAACTTTCAAACTAATGATCTTGGCATAGTTGTTGTAAGAAACTACATAGATCACGTTTCAAGCCTTCAGAAAATATAGGGTTCTGCTATCCTATACCGAGTGGCAGTCACGTAGCTATAGCTTTTACATGGGGAGGGTTTTGGTTTTTTTCATCTGATAGGTTCAGAAGGGGAAAGCTTTATTGAAGGCGCCGCCTAAGGCAAAAAAAATCGAGTGCTACGACCTAAAGCAATTTTTCAAGTTCAAGAAATAATGTTAAGTTGTTTTTTTAATTATTTGTTTAACTTGGCTACATCTAAAAGTATTTTTAAACATCGTTTTTCGTTTTGCCCCCTACTGCTGAAATGGTTATAACCATGTACCTATATATTTTTTTAAAGGAGCCGTCCCTTCGCCGGCACCACCTCAGTCTCTTGGGCTTATTGTGGATTCTCCTAACATTCTGACTACAGCCTATTTAGCCAATCCGTTCCCTGTATTAGCTCATACAGGTTCTTTACTGGTTGGTTGTAGAAGTTTTCTACAGTCATTTGGGGTCTTCCATTTAGTTTTTGCCTCCTGTGGTCCAGCGTCTCACAGTTGCATAATATGTGCAGAGCTGTTTCAGTGTCCTTTTTGCATCTCCTGCATGTGAGGTCTCCGTTATACAGCCCTATTTTGTTCAGGTGCTCATTTGTGGGAAAGTGTCCCGTAAGAAGCCCCGTTATGGTGCGTAGTTTGCTCCTGCTTATTGAGAGCAGTTCTTTTGCTACTTTTCCTGATGGAAAGTTTCATAAATTTCTTCCCATGTGTTTGCCTGGGCGTATTCTTCCAGAGTTTTATGGATTGTTCTTTCACCCACCCTTTTAACCATGACCTAGTGAAGCATCTGGGGATGCCCACAGATGGTTCGGGTCCGTTCATCAGTGTTGACGATCCTGCCCTTGCAAGTTCGTCAGCTTTTTCATTGCCAGCGATTCCTTTGTGACCTGGGACCCATCCAGTGTTACACTGTTCCAAGTCGGCCAAGTTCTTCGCCGCATTCCCATACCAGCCGAGATGTTACCTGTATATTAATTTGGAAGCACCTATTTTAAAAAGTGATAGATGATTGAAAATTGAAGCTTTTATTCAAACAGAAAATCAGTCTCACAAAAGTAAATTTAACCTCTTCAGCTAAATTATTCACAATTGTTGAGGAATCTATTTCTATTGCCACATCCCGATGAATACTCATATTGCGGCAGTATGCTAATAAAAAACAATTGTACCTTTATTGTATTTTCTATGGGGAGGGTTTGAACCCCCAAAACCCCCCCCTTATATACGTCCCTGCCGAGTGGTTAGAAAAATATAGCCACTCTCACAGAAAAATCACTATCCACTTGGAGACATTTTATGAATTAACAAAAAAGTTTCACACAAAACGAGTGTTATGTTGAAGATTGGTTTAATTATTATTATTTAGAAAATTAAAATACAACATGAATAAAACGGAACTAACAACAAAAGTAATAAACTCTTTGTTTTTTGTTATTTCATGAAATTTCATGGAAGTGGTTAGTGATTTTTCTGTGAGACTGGCTATATCTTTTCAACCACTCGGTATAGCAGAACCCTATATTTTCTGAATGCTTGGAACGTGATCTATTTAGTTTCTTACAACAACTATTGTTTCTTCGTATGGTGTAAAAAATGGACTGTATGTATCTAAACTATTTTAATAACTACTAACATACATATGCACACAATAAAAAGGTAGAGAAATAATCAACAATGTGTGTTTAGTCAGCCAAGTCGGCTACATGCATGTGCGTTTTTCGGCGAACTCAACTCCCTCTCTCTAGTGCAACACAGTTGCCAGATTTATTAACGGCTATAAGTCTTTGTGAGCATAGATAAAGAAAAAGAAGGTATATATTCTTTGTTTATGAAGGCTTAACATTCCGCCCGCCTTGGAAGCTTGTAGCTTTCAATAGAAACAAATATCTAGTACAAGCAAAGTCACTAACTTAAGCTATAAGTCAATCTAGAGGTAATTTACACCATAGATAACATAACACTGATAGATGGGAAACTGACCCGTGGCGCTTCAAATGACGAATTAATTTTACCAGTGGCGCC